>PVLC010002072.1:0-122932 GCA_004027655.1 Graphiurus murinus
GAGAAAGGGAGAAAGAAGGAAAGGAAGGGAGGAATGGGACAGAACAGAGAAGAAAAGAAATGAAGGAGAGAAGGAAGAAAAGATGGGCAAGGAGTGAGGGAAGGAAAGAAAATTATTTGAGGAAGTTTAGATTTCTTGATTTAGTAAAGTGACCAACTCATTTAGGAAATCAACCTGCACTTCACCATTCTAACCCTGCAAGACCCGAACCTGGCTCCTGGGTCTTAGGTAAACCAGATGGTTGGTTGCTTTAAGTCTAGGACTCATGTCCCTTTGTAAAGTTCATACCATTCCTGCTGGCTTCAGATGCAGACACAAAATATATCTAAGAACTATGCCAGAAAGTTCCTAGAAATTGCAAGTCAGGAAATGTCTGCAGTTTGGCCTGGGCCCCTGCAGGACCTGTTGTTACCTGAGGAGACAAGATGGGAACAGAAACACGAAGCAGCCTCTCAGCTTAGCCAAGATCCAGGATGCACCACACAGATTGAGGACATTGGTCAAGATTCCTATTTCTCCCCTATTTCTGATATTCTCTTCATTAGAAAATAAAGCTACTTGATATCTTTATCCAACAGTGACATGAGGGCTAGCTTTCTTGCAAAATTCAAATAAAAAATAACTCCATTTCCCTGAAAATAACATGATTTTTTTCTTCTTTATGGCTGAGTAAAATTCCATTGTGCACATACCCCATAGTTTTGTAATCCATTCATCTGTCGATGGACATCTTGGCTGCTTCCATAGTTTGGCTATTGTGAATTTTGCAGCTATAAACATAGATACACATGCCTCGGTCTGATAGTTTGGTTTCCATTCTTTTGCGTAGATACCCAGAAGTGGTATTGCTGGGTCATAAGGTAGGTTCATTCCCATTCGTCTGAGGAACTGGGAAAGGGGTCAGATGAGAAATGTGTGCATATATGTCGTTATCAATTTGTACCTAACAAAGATGTATACATACATAGCATGAATTATTACAATAAAAAAAACTGTTTTAATAAAAAAAAAACTCCAATTCCAAATTTATTTGCTGCTACTCAGCCAATGGGAAATACTCTAATACTTGCTTTCTGTGAGTTCTTCCCTTGATTTCTCTACATACATAATGGAAATTTGCATTTCATGATACAGGAGATTGGATTTTTATTAAATTAACACTCATAATAACAAATATTAGTAATTTCATGTCGGGGGCCTAGTCCGGCTGGCTAGACCTCGCCTCTAGATGGTGCCTGGCAGAGTGCCAGAAGCAGTTGCGGGTGGAAAACATTCTGGGGCTGCCCCACGCCAGAGCGCATGCACCAGCACGCCCGACTCGTGGCCGGCCCAGGTGAGAGCTGTATGAGACGCCTCATGGCTTAGGCTCTGCGCGGCTTTAAGAGCCTCCACCCCTTGCCCAGAGAGAGAGAGAGCTGCTGGAGAGAGTTGTTACTGGGGAAAGAGTTGTTGGGAAGTTGCTGGGCTGGGTTGCTGGGAGAAGTTCTGGGAGGAATTGGTTGGGAAGAAGAAGCGGTTGGGAAGAGGTTGGCTGGGTTGCTGGGGAAGTCCTGGGAAGAAAGATTGTGGGTTGCTTGTGGAAGACGGGTTGCTAGAGAGAGGGGTTATTGGAAGTCTGTTGGAAAAGCACTATTTGGAAAGACGACCTCTGTACTGTGTTTGTTATTGCTTGTGCAGTGCCCTTGATCCCAGAAAGAGAGAGATATAATAAGATATAATAAAGAGAGGTTCGAACCAGCAACATTCAGGCAGCGTCTTTATTGGGGCCTCATGGCTGAGGGTTCAGCCTGGGGCGCCCGATAATTTCATTCTTCTAATTTTTCAAAAATAGATTTTATATGTTAAGTTGCCTAATATTATAGTAGATTAACATTTTAATTTAATTTTATATTTTATTATAATTTAATTTAAAATTTTAATTAAATATTGAACTTAATTTAGAAAATGTTACTTTTGTGAGAACCTAATCTAATGTAGCTCTTTATTGAAAAATATTTATAATACAGAAGACAAAACTACTACTATTTTAGTAGAAACCACCAAAAATGACCAGCTACAGCAAATATTCTGAAAGTTTCAAAGTCTTCAAACCAAGCTATAATTTGTGCATAGAAAATTTAGAATAAAGATTATTTAAGGTAAACCATAGTTTATAAATTATCCTTCCTGGGTGGTAGGTACTGTCTACTCAAAGAATACTTAACAATGTTAGAAAATAATAGAAATAAACACCCTGGGAAGACAAATAGAACTATACAGTAGGGTGTAGAATAAACATTAAAATCACCTCATTAGGACTGCTGCATTGAACAATTTCATGATTGGCAATCATAGAAAATAAGGTGTGTGGCCAAATGTACTGCATGTAATTATGAAATGTGATGCCTTCATTCACAATGACACGTGAATGGTTATTTTAGGGACATTAACAAAACAAATGCAAATATCATTAACTATGAAAAGATAGCACATGTAATAAGTAATAAGAATCTGAAAGGACATCAGTCTAAACTACACGTCTTCACCACTAAATAAAAATAGAGCAAAGGAAGGAAGGTAGGAAAAATGGAGAGACATTGCCTCATTTTGCAGATAGGGAATCAACAAAATTTTCTTTGGGGATGCAGTCCTTTTAAAATTAAACAAAAACTTGACCATTTGAAAATATGATAAATGAAGGGAAATTTTGATTAGGAAAACCTGAAAAAGAATAATTTTGCCAACCAACTGTGATCAAAATTATGACTGCGAATCTCAAATCACTTAAGACCTCTGTGCCCCACTCTGGTTAAGATCTCAGTGTCTGAACAGGCCCTCACAGGCCTGCCCCGTCTCTCTAAGCCGCTTCCCCCCTGGACCCTTGGACACTGCGTTTGAGCTTCAGAAGCCCTGAGGTGCTAGAGTTCCCACAGAGTACTCCACTCCCCTCGTCTCCCACGTTGCCTGGACATTTCTTTGCCTCTCTCTCCTTCTTCTTCTCTCCATCCCATTGCCTTCCTTCTCTCAGCCTCTTTCTGAATTCACCTGCAGAGAGGTTTTCTGGGCATCCTCTGGCTGGGTGAGTCGCTCTCTTCCTACACACTAACTTGCTGTTGTGATTGGCACATTAGTTGGTCATTATCTTTTGATGGTTTATGATATCCTTGCTATGTTTATCTGGGAGAAATCAGTGCTTACCATATTTATGGATGGCAAGTAATTTGATACACCAATAAACAAACTTTCCAAGAGAAGCTCTGTCTTTCAGGTCAACCAGCTGACCTATGGCAACTATTATTAGTGGTGCCAGTATTCTAGGATGCTTCATCTGGCATCTGATAAAAGACATAATTTTTTTTGGTGTGTGTGTGTGATACTGGGGTTTGAACTCAGGGGCATTCTACCTCAGATCTATATCCCAGCCCTATTTTTTATTCTTTTTATTTTGAAACAGGGTCTCACTAAGATTCAGAGTGCCTCACTAGGTAGCTGAGGCTGGCCACGAACATGGATCCTCCAGTCTCAGCCTCCCAAATGCTTGGAATACAAACATGCACCACCACGCCTCGCTACCTGTGCATCTTTACTCTGTTTTCAAATATTTGGACTACAGCCAAATTATTCAGAATACACTTATATTTTTGATAGAAAATGTCAAATAAAATTTAAGTTAAATTGCATTTATTTGTTTGTTTGTTCACTTAACTTGCTTTAAGTAGAAGGCAATATTTTGCCTCAGGATGAATGTAACTATAACCACCTTCTTTCATTCGTACATATTCTTGTGTCCTGGCTATTATGAAATCACATTGCTTTCAAGTTCTGAGTTTAGATAAATATCAATTCTTCATCTGCTTTTTGTTTTTCCTGTGGTATTTCCTGAATCCAAAACTGATAAAGAGGCAGAGTTTTTATTTGAATGGGAGTATTTTGGGATAAGTAAGCAAGTTCCAAAGAGTTTTAGTGAATCTTAAACCTACTATCAGCGTTTGCTAAGAGAGATTCATAAGCTACATAAACTACCTAAGTAGTAAGTAAATATACTGTTTGATTATTTGGAAAACATTTAATTAGTTCTCAAAGAAATAAAATAAATTCCCAACATCACAATTTTATAATATTACTATAAAGAAAGAAGATAAAACCCCCAGATAAGAAAGGGGATGAGAAATGAATGTTTTTTTAAGCTGTTATATTTGCTCCAGAGCATGCTCCAGAAAATACTCAGAGGCTTGAGACAGGAGGATCACAGGTTCTAGGCCAGCATGCTGTAAGACTCTGAAGACTGTTTCAAAATAAAAATAAATAAACTAAAGTATGTAAAAAGGGCCAGGGGTGTAACTCAGTGGTGTAGCTCCTTGAGTTCAATCCCCAGTGTCTCTCCCCCACACAAATACATATATATGCACACCTAGCACTTTGTGGGAAATTATTTTAGTCTTGACTTAAAGCCAACCTCATCTACTGTGAAGGTGCATGCTCCTACATGAGGTAGGATGAGTATTTGAAAGCATGGAGGAATGGATAGCAGGGTTTAAGAATAACAGTAATTTGAAGAATAAAAAGGATAGGAAATTTTCCCATTAAAAAATCTGCATTAAACTGGCCTTATTAGCAATGTTTCTGTTGACAATTTTGTTTGAAAAATTATGAAAAGAAACCGACTTCTACTTAAATGATCCAAGCATTACCAGAGAATAAAAGAACATGTGTTTTTTAAAGCTATAAATCTATGTCAAGAAAATATATGTATGCTCGTGTTATAGATTAATATCTCCTACATGCTAATTGACTTGCTCTCCTGTGGTTCCCAAGAACATGCAGATTATTCTATTTAATACGGAAGCATGTGTGATTATCTCAAAGTGTTCCCGGGTGCACAGTAAGGGTGGTTTATAAGGCACAGCCGGAAGGAAGCGTGGTGGCGAAAAATGGTGTGTGTCTGTCTCCCAGTTTAACAAGGCTGCCAGGACTCGTTCTCTCAGACAGACTCAATTTTCTTTTCTTTTAATTCTCCTTTTATTATTAGGATGATAATAATAACATGAAGTGTTTTGAAATTCGGCCCCGGAGATACTGAGATTGCCTGAAACTGATGCAAAGTTTTGTGTCCTGTGTAGGGGGAGGTTACTAAGAGAAACATGGACAGCTGGGAGTGGTGGTGCACAACTGTAACCTTAGTACTTTGGAGGTTGAAACAGGAGGATGGCACATTTGAAGCCAGTGTAAAGTAACTTAGCAAGACTCCATTTGAAAATAAAAATAAAAATAGCTAGACCTACAGTACCCTGGGTTCAATCCCTAGTATCACACACACACACACACACACACACACACACACACACACACAAACACCCACACACAGAGACAGTCACAGACCCTAGTTGGAAAAGTTTGCAAGGTAACATATGTATTTACAGATGGTCCATGAAGACATGCCTGTGTGGAGGTTACAATAAATAAACTATAGTAGGACAAAATTTCATACAAAGCATCAGAAAACTTCCAGGATATTCTGATCCCTCCTTTCTTTCTAGTTTCTCAGTTCCTCTCTCTCTGTGTCTTTCTGTCTGTCACACACACACACACACACACACACACACACACACACACACACACCCCTCTAACTCTCTCCTCTTTTCTACTTGGATCCTAACCTTGACATTGAGCAGTGTAGAAGGAATGGAAAACGGTCTTGAAGTCCGACCCTTTGCATTCCAGTGCCAGCTACACAACTCCTTTCAGTGTGATCCTGTGCAAGCTCGTTAAGTGGCTGTGCCTCAGTAGTACCATCTGTGAAATGGGGATAATAAAAGTGCTTATTTTGCTGGTGTGCGTCCATGTATATGTCTATACATGTAATGCCATTGTCATTCAATGGACATTTTGGTTGTTTCTAGTTCCCATTATTGGCAATTAAGTTTTAGTGACTATTCTTAAGCATGCTCTTTGAAACTTTCACGACTAGATTCTCTAGGGTATATACTTAGAAGCGAGTTGGAGCTGGATGTAGTGGCACACACCTATAATCCCAATACTTAAGAGGCTGAGACAGGAAGATCTCAGAGCCAAGACCAGCCTCAGCAACTTAGCGAGGTTCTCAGCAACCTAGTGAGATCCTGTTTCCAAATATAAACAAACAAACAAATAAATAAACAAACAAATAAAATAGGGCTAGGGGTATAGCTCAGAGGTAGAATGAGGAAGTTCAATTCCTATTACTACAAAAACAAAAACTCTAGAACAAAGAAACAACAACAAAAATAGAAGTGAGCTTGGAAAATCCTTAGGTAATGCCAAGAGCATGAGATTGTCCTGATATACATTCTCTCCTTCAGTGAATGAAATTCCACTCCAACACTTGATATCATCATTGGTTTTTCTTGTTTTTGGCCATTTTTATGGACATATAATGATATCTCTTTCAAGTTTCAATGTGCGTTTTTCTAGTAATAACAAGATTATTTTTCTCATTCTCATTGGCCATTTGAATTTCTCTTTAATCAAGCATCTGTTCATATATTAATTTTTCTATTGTGTTACTTATATTGTATTTACTGTAGGAGAGCTTGATAGATTCTGCAAAAAGAGTTCTTTGTTAGTTACATGGGTTGAAAAAATGTTCTCCATTTGTGTGGCTTACCTTTTACATTCTTAAATGGAATTTTTTAGTTATAGAAATTCTTAAATTTAATGTAATTTTTCTTATCAATCTCTCTTTCTTTTGTATCACATTAAAAGTCTCCAAGATTATCTTTCAAAAGCTTTATTTTATGTCCTTTACTTTTGCGTTTTAGGAGAAACTAGAGTGCCTGGGCTGGCCCTGTGATGTGCTCTGTCCAATGCAAGCGGAGGGGACCTGATCCAGCAAACCTTCTGATGAGCTGAGAGGCGTCACTCATTCCACATTCTTTCTGCAGAATGGCAGACTCTGGGACACAGCTGACTAAAAGATGACAGACTAATGAAGCATACTGGTGTTGACTCGCACCTTGAAGACAAACCCAGTGCCCTCAACCAGAAGTGAAGTCCCCACCTGCCTGCAGAACTCCCAGCTAGGAATAGATTGTTAAAAGGCCCCCAACTTGGTAGTGGTTTCTTTGTTACATCATTGTGACCATAGCCAGTTGACAGCCCACCTGACCCCACCGCCGTGTGGATGATGGCCGAGCAGGGACCCCATCACACTGGTCTCCACAGATCAGAAAGGCAGGGAACGGGTTAGGCAAAGTGGAGCAGAGCAGGTGCATTATCTCTATGTGGTAGTCAGTCCACCAGGAACTCTATGCTTCTTGTTATGATTTTTAATTTTTTTTCTTACATTGAGGCATAATATACATTCAGTAAAAGAAAGACACCATAAAGTATGCAGATTGATGGATTTCATGTGTCTGTAAGCTGTGCAATCACTACCAAAATCAAACATGGAGCCTTTCCATGACCCCAGAAAGGCCATCATGTGAGTCCCCAGTCAAAAACCCCAATTTCAGTGCTCTTTAGAAATCGACTTACATAAATTATTTCCACTTATTCTTCAATATTATATAAATGGTAAGAAACAATAAGTATTCTTTTGTCTGTGACTCAAGATACAGTTTTTGGGATTCATCATGGTTGTCACATATATCGATCACTCTTTATCATTGTTGTGCAATATTCCATTATATGGATATAACACAATTTATTCATTTTCAATAGAAATTTGGATTGGTAGATTTGTTATCATGAATAAAGCTACTGGAAAATTTGTGAACATATATTTTGTTAGAGCTGTCAGGTTGGGTCCTCCAGATGCTGATGCTGAAATGGAGATGAGCATGGATGAACTTTATTAGGGGAAGAAAAGAAAAAAAAAGTAAGCAAAAACAAGTGAGAAAGTGGAGATACCTGATGTTCTATCCCCAAAAGTTTGATAGAATCCACCAATAAAGTCACTTAGGCCTTGAACTTTCTCTGTGAGAAGGTCTTAATTTTAAAAAAATCAATATTTAATAAATATAATGCTCTTGGTATTTACTATTCATTTCTCTATCAGTTTTAATAAATTGTGTTTTTAAATGAATTTGTCCCATTTACCTAAATATTCAAGTACATTGCCCTACACTAGCTCATATCATTTCATAATTTTAATTTCTGTGGAATATGTATGATCATCCCTTTTTCATTTCCGATTTTGGCATCTTGCGCTTTCACTTTTTTTCTTGATGAGTCTTGCTAAAAGTTTATCAATTTTATGCACTCTTAAAGAGTCATTTTGGAACAATAGCAGAATTTTAATAAATATCTAAGTTGAAAATTTAAAAATGGTAATATTGTCATGTGGTTTGGAAATATGTGCAAATCATTAAAAAGAAGGATTGAAGTGGAAAGTACAGAGATTTTTTTTTACTCTTGATAAATCTAATTATGATGCTTTATCTTTTTAAAGCATATGTATGTATTCATTTGAAAATAAAAATGAAAATTCAATTAAAAGATAGATCTTAACAGTACCCCCATTATAGGGTGTTGTAAGAATTAAATAAGATAAAGTATGAACAACTCTTCCTATAATATAGAATTTCAATAAATGATAGTCATTTTATATGCTAGTTTCTCACACAAACATCATTATAAAAACATTAACGCATCTCTAAATGTAACGAAAAAAACCCACCTTCCAAATACATTATATAATGTTCATTTGTCTTTGTTCCCTTCCACACTCGTAATTTTTACATAGCAGAAAAAATAGTGTGTAAGTATATTCGTATTTACAAACATCATGTCAATTATTATGCTAGTCAGTGCTTTATATTTTATTTGACCAAAGTGATGCAATTTTAAAATATGTTTTCATTTTTAATTGACACATGGTAATTTTTCATATTTTGGGAGTATGATGGGACATTTTCATACAAGTATCCAATGTATACTGATGAAATCAGGGTAATTAGCATATCTACCACTATCACCCTATCATTTCCTTGTGTTTGGAACATTAAAAATCATCTCTACTATATATATATATATATATATATATATATATATATATATATATATATATATTTTTTTTTTTTTATTATTTTTTTTTTTTTTTGCGGTACTGGGGATTGAACTCAGGGGCATTCTACCTCTGAGCTATACCTCCAGCCCTATTTTTTATTCTTTATTTTGAAACCGAGTCTCACTAAGTTGCGGAGTGCCTCACTAGGTAGCTGAGGCTGGCCGCGAACCCGGATCCTCCGGTCTCAGCCTCCCGAATGCTGGGATTACAAGCGTGCGCCACCACGCCCGGCTCATCTCTACTATATATTTTAAATGTTCAATTAATTGCTGTCAACCATAGTTACCTTACTGGTTGTGGACCAATTTACTTAAAATTGTTTGAGCATCAGATGCTTCCTTTTTGAGCTATTATAGATAAATGGTGCTCCAATGGAGATTTTCAAATATATAGCACTTTTGACTTGGGGATAATTTTCTTCACTTAAATTCCCCAAAGTGAGACTGCTCCTTCAAAGGATATGACTATGTGATTTGTTTAATAGTGCATTTTCATATTTCTTTTTAAAACCGCTCACAATTTACATCACTAGTAATGTCTGAATATATTGATTTCAGCAAAATTTTGACAGCATTGTCTATCATATGCATTTTAATTTCAAGTTAAATTTACAGGTTTGAAAAAATGAAGTGTTTTTTTTTTTCAATCCTGAAAACTGAATAACATTGCTCAATGGACTACATTATTTATTATCATCATTATTATTATAATTCAGATTTACCTTTCACTTGAAACATATTACCTTAAGATACCTTTGCTTCTGTCATATTTATTTATTTGTTATTTATTTGCAGTGATGGTGATCAAACAAGCTCTTTACCACTGAGCTATCCTGCAGTCCTTATTTCTATCACTTCCAGCTAGAGATTACAAATTAGGGTCCCCTACCATGTATTTCTGGCATACTTAATGGTAGGTCTCAGCCAAGCATGGTGGCACACAAGACTGAGACAGGAGGATTGAAGGCTTGAGGCCAGTAGCAACTTAGCAAGACCCCTAGCAACTTGGCAAGACCCTAAATTAAAACAAAATATGCCTGAGGGTGTATAGTTCAGAGGTAGAATGCCCCTGTATTGAATCCTTAGTATAGAAAAAAAAAAAGTTTCAGAGCTGGATGTGGTGGTGCACACTTGTAATCCCAGTACTTGGGAGGCTGAGACCGGAGAATCCAGGTTCGTGGCCAGCCTCAGCTACCTAGTGAGGCCCTCTGCAACTGAGTGAGACCCTGTTTCAAAATAACGAATTAAAAATAGGGCTGGGGATGTAGCTCAAAGGTAGAATGCCCCTGGGTTCAAACCCCAGTACCTCAAAAGACAAAAAAAAAGGTTTGAAAATAACTCAAAAAGGAAATGCAGAACTTTTTTCATTATTCTTTTTCTTCTTTTTGTTTACCAGCAACTTTATTTTGTCCTGAATATGAATCTTCTGTTCTGATTTCTGCCATGTTTTTTATCTCATCCCATCATATCTATCTATCTATCTATCTATCTATCTATCTATCTATCTATCTTCTATCATATTTTATAATTCCTTTCTACTTTTAAGAACAAGCTATCTTTCAGAAACATCATAATCTGTTACAGTCCTTCAAAAGAGTGCTTTTTCCAAAAGGCTACTCAAAAGCAAAAAATCATTCAAGACATTTTATAAGGACAATAAAAAGTTGATATTAAAACTGGAAGAGAATAGTATAAGAAAGGAAAGTTACAAGCAATTTCAAATCATTAGCAACTTGAATATCACAAGATGTAAAAAGGATGTCATGACAAAAAAGTGAAGATTATTCTAAGAATGCAACATTGAAATATAAAAAAGTGAAAATAAAAGAAAGTAATATATCCACAAGTCATATTATTATTTTAATAGATAAAAGCAATGTATTTAATAAAATTTATATAATTCATAACTAAAAGAAACATTTTCATATTTGATAAAAATATTTTAGATACATGAAAGGTATAAAGGAACATTCTCATATTTTAGATGCATGAAAGAGTAAATAAATATAAAGCAAATATACTTAATAGTAATCTAAAAATTTTCTCCCTGAGATCAGAAATGAAGTAAGATGAAGATGCATTCAATCACAAATTTTATCCAATATTTTACCATAAGTCTTAGTATGATAAAAAAAAAACATAAGCATATTGTTTAGGAATTAAAATGAAGAAATAAAACTGTCATTATTTGTAGTAAGCATGATTTTATTCATATAGAATATACCAAGCAACCTATGAAACAATTATTAGGATTAAACAAGTTTAGCAAACTCTGAATACAAAGGCATGAAATAGAAAATAAAATTTAAAGGATAGCATTCTTAGTAATATCACAAATCATTAGTTTTTCACCATTGACTTTCAGCTTCAAATCCTTCTTTTTATAGCATGTACTTTAATTCTGCTGGTCACAGTTCTGACTTGACTCTTCAGTTCTCTGCACACATGTGCAATTTGTCTATGACTGGGGCCTTTGTCTACTTGGAAGAATCTTCTTTCAAAAAGATATAAATTTTCTTTCTCAGCTGTCAGTATTTTAAGTCCTTGCTGTACTTGGTATCAAGTGAAATATTTTAGCTAAACTGGCTGCTGTAGGAAATGGATCCCCCAAATCTCACTTGCCTCACACAATACTGTTATGGCTCATGAGCAGCCATCTTTTCATTCTTGTGACTGAACTACCTGACATGCACAACTTAGAGAAGGAAAGCTTTATTTGACTTACAGTTTTAGAAATTCAATCCATGGGGGGCCAGCTCCAAGGCACAAACCTCTTGGTGGTGGGGCTTTAGGTTATGGCTGAGGAAGAATTGCTCTCACTTCATGCTGGCCAGGAAGGAGAGAGAGAGAAAATGAGAGAGAGAGAGAGAGAGAGAGAGAGAGAGAGAGAGAGAGAGAGAGAGAGAGAAGAGAAGAGAAGAGAAGAGAAGAGAAGAGAAGAGAAGAGAAGAGAAGAGAAGAGAAGAGAAGAGAAGAGAAGAGAAGAGAAGAGAAGAGAAGAGAAGAGAAGAGAAGAGAACAGTGAGCCAGGGGCAGACACAGTCCCCAAAGCCACACCCCCAGTGATTCCTTTCCTCCAGCCACTCCCCAACTCTGAACCTGGCTGCACAGCCTAGCACACGAGTTTCTCTGGGGAACATTTTATAACCAATCTATAACGATGGTTCTGGTTGCTTGGCTTTCTACATTGTTTCCTTGACCTAGTCCTCTCCCAAGTGTGATTCTGCCCTTTTCTCGATCCTGCTAGTTCCTTCTATTCAGCCACTCATTTGGCAGATAGTAAAAGAAAAAAAGGAGTAATCTTATCTTTAGAGTTTATGTGGTTAGAGCCTGGATGAGGCAGACAATTTTTCTGCCTTTGTTCTGCTGGCCAAAATTCAGTCTCATGACCAGATGATCAAGAGTTGGTATGATGAACAAGTACAGGGACCACATGACCAACAGGCAGGGTGAGCAGGCACGGTGAGTCCATATCCAACTCTTTCTTCTTCCTTTGGTTACACAGGCTAGCTTTCTAAATGGATCAGAAAATTTACAGAACAGCCCCAGCCTGTTGCTCATGTGAGAAATATATATACCGGGCGTGGTGGTGCACACTTGTAATACCAGCATTCAGGAGGCTGAGACTGGAGAATCTGGGTTCCCGGCTAACCTCAGCTACTTAGTGAGGCACTCCGCAACTTAGTGAGACTCTGTTTCAAAATAAAGAATAAAAAATAGGGTTGGGGGTATAGCTTGGAGGTAGAATGCCCCTGAGTTCAATCCCCAGTACTGCAAAAAAAAAAAAAAAAAGAGAGAGAGAAATACATATGTGTGTGTGTGTGTGTGTGTGTGCGTGCGTGTATAATTATTTTAAATAGGATAATATTTGTATTTTCCCCAGTTAACATGCATTGAACAGTGGCTGCACGGTAAGCTTCTGAAAAGGCTTTCCATGCCTTAACAATTGCCATCCACTTGATTAATGAATGGTGCTTGTGCCATTTTTATTCCTTTTATTAAAGCAGAAGCAAATGAGTGAGAGGTTTCATAGCTTTCCCAAATATCCCCTCTTAGTAAGAGGTGAAAGTGGTATTTGATCCAAGCAGTTTGTACTCAAGAGCTAGAACATCTAATCACAGTAGACTACTGTTTCTTGTAGAGTATTTTGGAACATGGTATGCAAATACTGCAGTTATGGGGATTTTGGAGCATCCATACAGCTGTGCAGACTTCTATTTATTTATCCATCCATCCATTCACAATGTAGCCAATATACCTGGGGACTTCCATACACCACACCCAGTGCTCATGTACCGGGCTAACTAGGATGGTGAGATTGGCTTCTTTATCTCTGATGCCATGGCCCCACCTTAAGAAGAAATCTTCTCTTTCTTGAAACACAACCAAAAAAAAAAAAAAGCTCCTATTCAGTCTTAAATGGACAAAGGTCACACCCTCCTGCATGAAAATTCTGCTTCCCATTCTTTTCTTTGGTGAACCCTTTCCCTCGTTCTATTGGCTAGGACAATCTGCTGGGACACACATCCAGGGTAAAATCTGAGATCCTCAAGCAGGCACCCACAGCTTTCAACATGTGGACGGACGAGCCAACTCTTTCTGCCCCAACCCACCTCCCCTTGTCCTAACCGCTCCTTGACCAGCAGGCTGCAGGACACTCACCATCACTGAGCAAGCCTAGCTATGTCTCGCTTCCAAGTTTCTCCTTTCTGGAGTGTCACTATCTAGCTTTCTCCTCTCCCAAACCTTCCTCAATCCGCATTTCTGGTCAGCGATTACGGAATTTACTCCCCAGCCCCAGGAAACTTTTCAAGTAAATCTTTTAGAACTCTTTCTATAGTGTGTTTTGATTACTTATGTCCCTGCTTTGCTAGCTGCATTCAGAGTTCCGTGAAGGCAGAGAACTGTGTTTTATTAATCTTGCAATTGTATCCTTGTGACTCACAAAAATATATATTGATTTACTGTTGGGAAAGAGAAATAAGATCATTTTATTTATCCTGTTTGTCTGTTTTAAATGAATGAACATAAATGTATGTTAGATCTTTTCTTTTTTTTTTAGTAAAGTTGCCGGAGACAAAACTTTCTAGGACATTTTATTTCAGTTCAATTCATTTCCATGGAGGATGACAAAAAAAAAAAAAAAAAGAAAGAAAAAGTCAATTTCAATTCCTGCATCAATACTCCATGGATCTAAATTTAGTTGTCCTGGAGTTTTACAGCTTGCGCCCAAGACTGCATTTCATTTCCTGCCATGCCTTAGTATTCTTCTTCCCTCTCCAGCTACACCTTGCAAACTTCCCTGGTTTACAATTTCTCACGGCCGATTGTGCGAGGGTGCTGTATTTATCCTCAGGCTGATTTTCCAAGGTTGGGAGAAGCAAGCCAATTCCTCAAGACTGGGGGCTCAAGCTGACGTCATACCCTCACTCCTTCTGTTTCCAGTGGAACAATTCCATTCTTCCAACTTAGGACATTTTTGCATTTCAGCTGCAAGTGATACTTCACGCTGCCTGGAAAGAACCAAGATGGGACAATGAGAAGAACTTGGACTGGGAAAAGAGAAAGCGAAGGAATCTGTGATGATTTGGATTTAGAATGTCCTCAGGAGACGTCAGGAGATCGGGCAGCCATGTTGGAGGTGGGATATGGGTGCTGAGGAGGGGCCCCTGGGGCTGTGGCCTTGGAGATTATATATTGTCTCTCCTTCTCTTGCTCTGTCTCTTCCTCTTCTGGCCCCCATGATGTGAGAGCAGGGGCTTTGCTTCTCTCTGTCTCTCTCTCTCTCTCTCTCTCTCTCCTTCCTGCTGCCATATCCTGCGCTCCACAGATGTAACCCAGCCTAACATGAACTAAAACCCTAAAATCTCCTGAACTGTGAGCAAATAAATCTTCTTTCCTCTAAATTCTGATGGTCAGATATTTTGGATTTCAGCACTACGAATACTGACTGAAGCAGAAACCCATGATATTCCCAATTTCAGTGCAAAATAAAGTGCACTGGTGCTGTCATTCCCCCCGGGTTCTAGGTCCAGATCATAGCAGCATAATGTATTGTACATCCCAAAAAGCTTGGGTCTTTCATAAATGCATTGAGGGTGTTCGATTGGGATCCAAGGTGCCTTTCTGAATTGAAATCCTACCATTCTATGATCTGCAGCTTAGATTCAGGTTCACATAATAATTATTACTTGCAAAGTGTGTGGGGAAGGTGCCTGGGTGCCATACAAGGTGCAGAAATGGAATCCTGCCAAGGTCTGCATTTGGATCCTCACTCTGCTAATCACAAGTTGTGGGACCTAGGTCAGCCACATGCAATTGTATATAAAAGCTGAATAAGATCCCATGGCCTGCCTGTCACACGGGGTGTACTCAAAGGAAAAGGAAGAACCTGCACTTTGTAAGCCACACTGTGTGATGTACACACATTGAGACACCTGGATGCTCAGCCTAGAACTGTCAGCGCCGGAACAGGGCTGCTCCTGTGTCTGCTGCTTGCACAGTGTTTATGTGGCAGCCAGGACAGCTGGACCCTTAATAAATACTTTGGTGGATGTTTCCATGGCTGTGCCAACGTGCAAATGCAGAGGCTGCCAGATCACTTGGTGGCTGTTAGAAACATCCGCCCCCTCCCATTTCAGGACTTGGGACATTTTTATAGCAATCCCTGGCAGGATGGCAATATTGGAAATAATGAAATATGCAACATCTCATTTCTCAAAAAGCCACTTTGCCGTCACACCCTGAAGTCCCTGCAATGAGTGGGCGGAGAGTCAGCTGCGACTTTGTGTTGCCATGAAACTGGAAGCTTGGAGAAGCTGCCTTGTGTTCATGTTCGGTTTTTGTTGTTGTTTTGTTTTCTTTCTTTTGTCCACCTGCATAAAAATCAGATTAAGATTAGAGCTGGCCAAATCACATTCTCAATTAATATAAATAAGATACCTGTAAATAAACTAGTCTTGCCTCTCCCAAGGTGAACTGGCCTTATTGTGAAGCCCAAGTCACCGCCAGAAACTCCAACCTCACTTGGCTCCCTATACACATACTTGGTGCCACCAGGGACTTCATGAAACACAGGCACAGAATAATCCCCTGTAAAAGGAGTCAGGGGGAGAGAAGGATCTGCCATGATTTCCTGGGACATAATAGACAGGAACAAAATTTATTTCTATATAGATTCTGGACAATAGTGAGAAAACATTGCACATTCTAAGTGCATATTAGGGGGTCACATTCTATTTCAGGTACTTCTGAGCTGTGTTATCTTCATAAAGTCTCAACATTAGGGAATTATTTCCTCCAATATATCCATGTCTAGTATATGCTCAGCACTCCTTGGTTTTCTTTCCTTGTACATGAACAGAATTAACTTTGAAAACAAGATTGCTAAATCCATAGGGATATTATGCAAGAACATATGGAATGATCTCAAGACATTAAAATCAGAAAACAAAAAGCCCTGTGAACAAAAGAAGTGTGTGTGTGTGTGTGTGTGTGTGTGTGTGTGTGTGTGTGTGTGTGTATGCATGCATATGAAATCTGCTAAGGTTTACATATGGCTTGAGTATGTTCCTCAAACATTCATGTGCTAATGTGCTAAAATATAACTCCTACTGTAAGATATTAAGAGAGTAAAAATTTAAGCCAGGCCTGGTAAAACATCCCTGTAATTTTAGTACTTGGGAGGCTGAGACAGGAGGATTGCAGGTTAAAAGTCAACCTTAGCAACTTAGGGAGGCCTTCAGCAACTTAGCAAGATTCTGTTTCAAAATAAAAATAAGCAGGGCCTGGTGATGCATGCTTGTAATCCCAGTACTAGGGAGGCTGAGACTGGAGAATCCAGGTTCCCGGCCAGCATCAGCTACTTAGTGAGGCACAGTTTCAAAATAAACAATAAAATAGGGCTGGGAGTATAGCTTGGAGGTAGAATGCCCCTGGGTTCAATTTCCAGTACTGCAAAATAAATAGATAAATAAGTAAATAAATGAATAAATAAATAAATAAACAAAATAAAAGGGTTAGGAATCTAGCTTGAAAGTAGAATGTCCCTATATTTAACCCCCAGTACCAAAAATCAAAATGAAAAATGTCTAACAACAATAAAAACCAAAACCAACCAACCAAAGAAACAAAAAGAGTAAAAACTTAATCCAACTATAGTGTCTAGAGGTGGGCTTCTTGGGAAGTGATTGGAAGTAGACAAGGTCTTTAGGGTGGAGCTTCCATAATCAAATCATTATCTCTTTATAAGAAGAGGGACTGAGACCAGGATACATGGACAGGAGTGCTCTGTCTCATCCCATTTCATGTCCTGCATGCACTGTATCACGACTATCAGCAAGAAGACCATCCAATGTGGACTCTCAGCCTTGCGCCTTCAGACTCATGGGTTAAATAAACCTCTTTTCTCTGTAAAGTTATCCAGCCTCAGAAATGTCATTAGAGTAGTGTAACACAGGCTAAGGCTATGAATGTGTGTGTGTGTGTGTATGTGTGTGTGTGTGTGTGTGTGTGTGTGTGTGGAGGGGGGTATATGGAGTCCCAGAACTACACATTAGTGTAAATGAGGAGTAACTCAGTGACAGATAATATCTTTAGGGTGAACAAATATAGAAATGTTACTTGAACATGTAGCAATGACCACTCCACATGGGTCCTTGCATAATTAATTATTTCTAGTAAAATAGTTTTTACCCTTGCAGAGCTAATGGGTGAAATAGATCAGAAATGTGTGGAGGGGAAAAGTATATTTGAATTCAACGATGCATTTGGAAAATTTCTTTGAATAATATATATTTTTGGACAAAGTTAGCTATAAGGAACAAAATAAAAATAAATGGGGTCTGCACATTCTGCCAACAATAAGAAAGAAAAAAAAATGAACAAATTTCAGAATAATATTTACTCAGTGTCAAGATACCATTTTAAGAACTTTAATTGCATTATCTTTTTAAATTCTCTCATTTAATGCATGTGAAGAAGGTAGTTACAGGGCCTCATTTATGTTGCATGAAAGTAAAGCACATGGCTGGTGAGCCCAGGGTATGCTGCTGATAAGACTCAGAGTTTGTTGAACGCAAGTCACCCAACTCCATGGATTATACAGCGCTTTCCTGCACCCGTGCCTCTTGAACAGCCCCCATGTGTGCTGCTAAGTGAACCATCTTAGACCAGTGAAGGCTTTATGGGCTGAATTCAAAATTTGAAATCTTAACTGTAATAGCTAGAGTATGACCTTACAGGGGGATGAGCTCTTTACCAAGGCAATCAAGTTAAAGTGCGGTCATTAGTGTGAGCCCTAATCAAACAGAGCTGGTATCCTTATAAAAAATGAGAAATTTGAACACAGAGAACCACATATAGGAACAATACTAGGCGAACATGGAGGCAGAGATATGGGTGATAGATCTGTAATCCAAAGAATGCCAAAGATTGCTAGAAAACAACTAGGAGAGAGGAGAGAGGCAGGTTTTCCCCACTGTCCCTGGAAGGAAGCAACACTGCCAACATGTGGATCTTGGACCTCTGGCCTCCAGACCTGTAAGGCAATTAATTTTTGTGTTTTAAACCATCCAGTCTCTGGCACTTTGTTACAGCAGTGCTAGCAAAATAGTGCATAAGTGTCTAGTGGAACTTGAAGTTATTTCCTCATCTGTCTGGTTGTAAATCTGTTGAATAAAGGTGGAGAAGATGTGTTATTCATGTATGGAAGAAACTGAAGCTGAGTGGGTCTGACAAGGTGAGAACAAGCCATGGCAAAGCCAACAATACGATGCGACCAGGCAGCAATCTATATTAAAAATGTACAGGATTTGCTCTGTGAGTCAGTATAACATAAGCCAAAAGTGAAGTCTGGCCCAAAAGTTAGCACATTTTTTCTTTTATTATTTTAATCACAGAAGACTGGCATCAGGACCAAGCAGGTGACAAGCCTACTTTGGGACATATCTTCAGTGCCACTTTCCAAGATGAACAGGCATAGCATGAAAGATGGTAAAGGGAAATAAATAAGATGGCCTCATTCAGTCCTTGATTTATCCATTCAAGTTTATTTCTCCATTCACACATCAAAAATCTATTGAGTTCCTTCTAGGAATGGGGGATATAAAAACAAATGAGACTGTTTACACACACGAAACATCCACAGCCTGAAGCGTGGTGAGAGTAGTTTGTCCACTACTCAGCAATCAATCCCACCTTCTCCCTTGCTAACTAGTTTTCTTGGTCAGCAGTATTCCCAGCCCAAGCTAGAGAATAACTTTTCCTTTCTTCCCATCACAAGATCTGGCCACAGGACAATTAAAACATCTCCAGATGAGTTTGTGATTCCTAGCAAAAGGGATGGAATAAGAAATAACTCAATAATTTGGCAGCACACCTTTCCTTAGATTTTTTTTTTTAACTGTGGATACTATACTTGGAGCTATTTGAGCCCATCTCACAATTATAAGATGAAGAGAAGTAAGTATATTCACAAGTGAGAATAAAAATCTAGAAAGAACTTGGGGTCTTGGTGGCATGTTTATGTTGTCAGACTGACTTTGAGCCTGATGACTTCCATAGCTTTTAAGTAAATAAGTGGACTTAAGGTTTAAAGCAATACTATTCAAACTTCTTGCCACTTAAATCTGGAGGTATCCCTAACTGATACAGACTGTAACTGATGGTCATGTAACTGGAATAAGAAAGACGCTAGAGGCACACTAAGAATCCATTAGAATTACAGGAAGAGAACTGGTTCTGAGTTGGTTCTTGAAGGAATACATGAGGCTAATCAAAGGTACTAGGAATGCTTACACCGGGCAAGGGAGAACTCGAGTAGACAGCTTTGCGCTAATAAGTGAAGGCCTTTCACACACAAGTAGAGACTGTACTATTCTTCAGGGTCTCAGGGAATAAGCTTGGATGGATGGATGGAAGGGTGGATGGATGGATGGATGGATGGATAGATGGATGGATGGATTGATCAATGATGATGGACGCAGGGTGGGAAGAGGGATGAGTATGTAGATGGATGAATAGATGGATGTGTGAGAGGATGGATTTGTGGATGGTGGGTGTAATATGAAGAGAAAAAAAATAGCTCAAAAGAAGAAAGATCTGTCTAACAGGGAAAGAATCCTTAAAACATAGTGTGTCTGCATCCTGGTCTGGCCAGGCACAACCTGATGGGGAAATGACAGAAATGATTCAAGCAACAAATGGAGATTTAACCATATTTATCTTAAAGAATTCTTCATAGTGGAGCTCAAGGGTGCAGACTTTGACAGTTTCTAAGAACTAGCTACTTATTCCTACAAAGGATTGCACTTATTTCATTAGATACACAATTTGCACCTACTAGAATCACACTTTCAGGGAGAAAGCTTTTTTTAAAAACAAGCATTTGATGTTCAGAGGTTGAGGCGGCACACTATTTTGCTTCTAGATAATTCAGACTTTTGCAATATATTCAGCTGTGTCTAGATGCAACTGTGTGTGTGGGGGTGGGAGGTGATTCAGGCTTGTGATCCCGAAGTGGAATATAATTTTCATAAAGCTTTTAAGTGGTTTTATTTAGACTAATGGAAACACTGGGCTGAAATACATTTCTTCAGATTCGTCTGGTGGAAAACTATCCTTCTGAAGGCTTCTTGTATAGAGCATTTTATACAAAGAGCTGAGACATGACAGGTGCATACCAATTACTTTAAAAAAAGGAAAAAGCAACTAAACCTCTAGAAGTCAATTGAATTGCATTTCATAGGAATATTTCTACTTCGTTGTTGTCGATGATGGTGATTATGATGTAATAAGGTTTGTCACTGCTGTCATTTTATGTCAGGATCAGAAGAAACAGCAGTGCTTTCTTAGGCACCTGGTCACTAGAAACTGGCCTTCCAAGCTGTGAAATTCTGAACTGAGAGCGTTTCAAACTGTCACAGTGTTCATCAAAAGCACCTGCCAACCTCTTTCTGTTTATCTATAAATTATACATATATGGTATGTGTGAAACATTGAATTCCCTGGAGTTTAGCACCTCCCGAAACACTTTTGACACTTGAATAAACTACCTTTGATCAGCTCAGAATACTTAGCTGGTAAGGAAGGAAGATGGAAAAGACACGAAGAAATGCTTCTCTGATTATTCCGAGCATAGGTAAGAGAGGGGCCTATCTCTCCAATTATTAACAGAGCAGGGCTGAAGGACTGATCACAAAGGAGGAGACCATGCATGCAGTGAATGTGGGCTTTTCAGCAGCTGAGGATGGGGAAAAAAATTACATGGTACCTTTGTTGCAAAGCAAAGCAGCTTCTCAGCAAAATGAAACGCAGGAGAGAAGGCCAGGAAAATTAACAGGGATTCAAAAATTGCTCTGAGAGCATTGCAAAGCATTGAATGATGACAAGAACCATTGCAAAGTGGTGAAGTGAGGTAAAAATAGGAAACCCATTCTACACTAAAATCATCTTTTTGATGGGTTTAGTTGTTTTTGTAATGATAGCACCTACTGCCGGTCAACTAATGACTCTGATGACTGTCCTACTAAGGGAAGAATGACAGATCTGACATCTGGGACCATGGAAGGTAATAGAGGGCACCTCACACTGAGATGCTAGGAGTGAAACCCTTAAATCAGACCGTCACAGGTTCCCGTCACAATTCTGCCTCTAACCAACTGTGAGACCACTGGCACATCTTCTAATCTTTTTAAACTTTTGTTTCTTCTTCCATACTATGATTAAGGTAATTTCTTTGTTATGAATGTCAGTACATTAACTATCATGTTTTAGTTTCCAGGTATAAAATAGATATTCCACAAATATTTGTTCTACCCTTTCTTTTCCACTAGAAATTCTGTGAGTTAGGCATCCTCTGGTCAGTTTGGGTTTGCTGTGGGTTATTTAGTTAACACTACGGAGGGTGATAATGCAATGTTTTCAACAAAATCTGTGACCTAGAATAATTCCTCAATGTTGGTTAAACACCAGTTGACCTGTGTTTATGTCTCAATTCCAAGGTGATCAAGACATGTTACATGACTTTGAGCAAGCCACTTAACTTTTGTCTGCCTCTTTTTTCTCATCTGTAGAATGAGAATGTGTTTTTTCAAAAAACTTTAAGAAGAATTAAACACTTAACACTTATAAAAGTATTACAGTATATATCAGCACAAAGTAGGCCTCATATAAGCTTTTGTTAAATAAATTATTTTGCAATTTAAATGAGAAGCGTCATACCTCACTGACAAAGCATACATTTAATTAACCCCCAAAAGGTGATACTTAATTATTACCAGGAGTACTCTTCCCTTTAGAAACAAAGCAATCAGATGGTTTGCACCCCAGATCTTTGGTATCACCTCGGTGAGACAAGATTTAAAAAGACACAAAATCTGTGCTGAAAACCAA
This sequence comes from Graphiurus murinus, assembly GCA_004027655.1. Classification (NCBI taxonomy): domain Eukaryota; kingdom Metazoa; phylum Chordata; class Mammalia; order Rodentia; family Gliridae; genus Graphiurus; species Graphiurus murinus. The sequence continues at coordinate 22,417 of PVLC010002072.1, forward strand.
AATGCCACCCCTGATTTTCTTATAGAAAATAAAGTCAAATCTACATATCCTTATAATGCAATGTATAATATATAAAAAAAAGTCTTGGTTGTGTGCGAAATATATGTATCTCCCAAGAAAGAAAGAAAGAGAGATTTATTCCAAACTAGAAGAATCAGGGATAAGTACCCTCTCTCCCCATGGACTAAACTGGTGCAGATAGAAATCACTCTGGGCTTTTAGGACAGTTATTGTAGGCTTCCTGGAGGAGGTGGCCTACCTTTTGAATAAAGAGCAATGAGGGAGATTTGGGATGATAGAGAGTCATGGCACTGAACATTTGACAGACTCTGAGTATGAAGTAAGCAGTGCTCTTTGACACCTTACCCGCTACCTCCAAATGGCCTTGAGAGAGTCACTTTTGCACTGATGAGCCTCCTCCTCAGCTTTGTAGAGGAGGCAGCTCTTCCTGTCTCTCAGACTGGTGGGGAGAGCTTCTGGGGGCATTAAAGAAGACACCATATGTACAAAATGCCTGGATTATCCCGACTGTCTCCCAGGCACCAATTCCAAACCTGCCTCCCAGCTAGGAACAAATTTTCTCCAGCAGGTAGCTGTCAGCCGCAGAAAGGACTGGGATCACATCAAACTCTTTACATGGTTAATAAACAAGAAGAAATTGCCCATTATCCTGCATATACCAGGAGAACAAAGAATGCTTTATTAAGTTTGCCTTGTTCTTCTATCATTATGTTTTTCTTCTGCAATGGCCACTGAGCTGTGTAACTGCCGATTGTTATAGAACAGATAATAAAGCTTATTAGCGTAATAGCCTGTGAGGAACAGGAAGAGAGAAAGGTCAACACTAAATGCTCTAACTGGGTCCCTGGGATTTCAATTTCAGAATCAGGCCACTGAGGGTGGGAGGGGCTCTATTTTGTTTTGATTGACACAACATTTAGCACCAGGCCCAGGAGAAATATGATAAAGAAATGCCTGGCTCTAGTATGGAGCAGGGTGGGATGAGAGTCGGGGGATGTCAAGAAGAAATGCATCATCATGACGATGTTCTCAGATGTCATGGTTCTGCATGAGAACCCGGCTAGCTTTGTGGCAAAGTGGGAGGCACATGCATGGTGTAACTGCAGTCCCACCAAGAGACAGCTATTTACCTTGCCAGAATGGCTGTTACATGTCAAGCATGCTAGACTCTGAGGCTGGGGAAATAAAAATAATCTCGACCATCATACATGGTTTGATCATTGACCCAACAGAGGGCATGCAGAGGAAGGAGTGTCTAACAACTGAACTTTGAGCCCAAACTCCAGATTTCCCTGGAGTTAGATGGACATTAAATACAATTAAACTAAATACAGCTGAAATGGACATGGTGGAGCTGTCTATAGATGGTGTAAATATTACCCCCCGCTATGGTTTGCATATGGAATGAGAGTCCCCCAAAGGTTCATGTGGCATTTAGTCTCCTTTGTAAGGTATTAAGAGAGTTGAAACTTAACCCAACTGTGGTGGTTAAGATATGGCCTTTAGGGGGTGATTAGGATGAAACAAAGCTGTCAGAATATAGCCCCATGATTGAATCATAGTGGCATTATAAGGACAGAGACCAGAGGAGATGCACGCTCATGCTCTCTGTCTCTTGCTATGTGATTTCTGCACTACCTAGGGTCTCTGCCAGCAAGAAGGCCATCATTAGACATGGATCTTTGATCTTGGAACTCCAGAACCATGAGGCAAAATAAACACCTTTTGTTTAAAACTTACCTACCCTGCGGTATTATGTTATTGGTAACAGAATATGGACTGATTCAATCTCCAAACTCAGGTTTGTAAAAATAGGACCAGTTCTTCCTCTCCCTCAAAACAAATGAAATCCAATACTCTGCAGTTGGTAGAAAATGCTGGCAATCATCTGGTCAACCCATCACTGGGCAGTATCAAATTCCCATCTAGTCTTATAAGGAAATTGAGGTCTCTGTGCCTTCAGGTCTCTGGTCTGTACAGGTCACTTCAGTGAAGCTCATTGTCCAAGAGCTGATCCATTCAACTTGTGTCTACGTGCTGGGGATTTAGCTCAGTGGCACAGTGTTGTGTCTCTGTTGCTTTTATGTCAAACATGGGCTATAGGTTTTTTTCCTGAGTATAGAAAGCTTCCTCATGGCCCTCTGTCGTCCCTGATTCTCCCCAAAGCCCAAATCCCTCTGTCCCCTTCTGGCTTCTGAATCTTTCTTAACTGTGCAGTCTACTTTTCCTTTCATGTGTCCTGCTCATGAACTTTTTGTAGATGTCACCTTGTGCATAAAGTCAAAGCTTCTTTAGGATTAAGAGGGAGTGCTGGGTCAATCATATCCACATCTTCATTTTTATTGGATTGTACCACAAATACTTTCAAAGACAGTTGCAGGAATCTATCATTCTTTAAGCAGCATATAACTTTTCTCATCTTTCAATATTCCTGACAGTATTGGATTTTATGCAAAATTTTTAAATGTCTATTAAGATGATAGGTATGTAAAGTAGTTATCTTAAGTATGGTTTCTATGTTGGCTTCCTCGGTTAGAAAAAGTTTTAATATTTTTTTTTATGACTGCTTACTGACCATTCACTTTTCTCTTCAGTTTCTATATTTTAATTCTGAACTAGTTAGTTTTTCTATTAAATTTTTAAAATGATTTTCTTGGGAATTTGTAAGAACTCTTTATAAATTCAGGATACCAACTTTTAGATAGTTTCATGAATTGCCAATTTCTTCTCCCCATCTTTTATTATGTTAAAGTTTTGATCTTAAAGTAAAAAAAAAATCCATTGTGGTTTGTATTATTGGAGTCTTTTAAAGCAGATATTTTCCTACACAAGGGTCTGAAAGATTTCCTCTCAAATTTTCTCCTAAAAGCATTAGTGCATTGGACCTTTAAAAATATGCCTGGTATTGATTTGTATTTATGATGTAAGATAGAGAATTAATTATCTTCCTCCCACTGCCAACACAATCTATTAACTATGATAGTTTTATCATCTATCATGTTATCATGTGTAAATAGAAGTATAGAGCTATTTTAGTGATCTCTATTAATTTCTTTCTATCCACTTGTCTGAGAATATTAATATATTAGAAGTACCACAATTTTGAAAACCATATAACTCATATAGGCCATTTCTTTTCTTCTTTTCCTTTGCTTCAAGCTTATTATGGGCCTATTGGCTCTATGCTATTACATATAAATGATTATAGTGACTTGAATATTTCTATTAAAAATGTGTTGAAATTATAGTGGATTTATAATTACTTTGGAAGTATTGACATTATATTGAATCTTTATACTCATGAACATTTTATACCTCTCTATTTAGAAATATATCATTAATGTCATTCAAAAATATTTTATAATTTTATCTATATAGTTAGTGTGCATTTTTTGTTAGAGATATTACCAAAGACCTTACAATTTGCTGTTCTGGTGAATGGGCTATTTTCAATTTAATTTCTAATTGATTATTACAGGGTATAGAATAGCATTGATTTTCATATGCTAACTCATTTTCAAAATTTAGTAATCTCTTTGGTTTTATAATTTTCCTTTGCCTGCATTTTCTTCATAGATAATCCTGTCATTTCCAATGCTTAAAATTCATAATTCATGTATATTTTCTCTTTTTCTGCTTTAGATAAGATCCCAATACCAAATATAACTGTTGTTTGCCAACACTCTTGATTCATTAATTTATGTACTACTAAATTTCATCACTATATACCATATTTGCTAACAGCTTTTGATAAATATTAATTTAAATTAAAAAACCATTGTGGTTTGTATTATTGGAGTCTTTTAAAGCAGAATATATTTCTTTATATTCTCAACACTGGGAACTTTAGTTATCAAAGTAATTTTTTTTCAAATGTTTCTGTATATATATTTAGGTTGCATAATTCTCCAATTTTTTTGGCATTGAATCATCCTTGAATTTCTGATAATTTTTAGTTGTTGATAACCGTCCTGTGCACTGTAGGATATTTATAAATTTATCTACACTCTACCGATGCAATGCTAGTAATTCCTTTCTACCTTATCCTAGTTGTGACAACCAAATGTGTCTCTAGATATTGTCAAATGTATCAGCAGCAAAATTTCCCCTGGTTGAAGATCTCAGTTTTGTCCTATATAATAATAATATTTATCTTACAGTACTAATGTGAGAATTCAGAGAATTAATACATATAAATAGATAGATGAATTACTGACACCACTTTTTTTTTTGCTTTTTTTCTTGGCCTGGGTAGATGAAAGAAATGAAAACCCAATTCCTGTTTTAATCGGTATGTTTCTTTTGTATTTATACATAGAGCATATAAAGCTCTCAATTCAAAATTCTCAAAGCTATATACATCCGAAGTTTAGTCAGTAAATTGGCCTGAGATTCTTCCAAAGGCAGATTCCTAACAGAGAAAACATGGACTTTTAGAAATTTAAGTTTTGCTAAGGGATCCATAGAGTGTGACTCATTTTCTGAAAAGGACTAAGGTGAAATATTAGTGTCGCCATATAGATCCTTGGCTGCCAAGGTAATGCCAACTGTGTCATTCCAACTTTCTCATTGAGCTTTCTCACTCAGTGAAAAATAGTGTTCTTCCAACAAAGGACTAGATAGCGAAAACTCTGTGTTATAGACAGTTCCTCATGGGTCAGAAAGTGACCATTTAGGATAAGTAGCAGAATTCTGAACCAAGCTTCGATTTCCTGCACTGTCATTTTTCTCTTAAACTATAGGGGAAAAAAAAATGAAAAACAAAAAAAACTGAAATCTCCTGACTTTAATTTGTTCAACTATGAAAAAATAGCAGGATGGAAATGTTTTCACTTTTAACAACTCAGAAAAGATAAGAGATGCTACAATTTAGCTGTGGTTTTCCCCCTTTTTCCTGTGCTAGAGGCTTTTTCCCCTTTATGGAAGGTGGCAGGGCATTTAAGAGGTGGATCTTAGTGGGAGATGATTAGGTATTTAAGAGGGACTCATGCTTTTAGCTGAAAAGTGCTTTCTTTCTCTTGCTCTGGCTGGAAGTCCCAAGTCCCAAGAGAGCAGATTCATGTAAGTGAGTCTGGCACCTACCTGAATCCCCTTCTTCAACAGATATTCCCTTATGCTTCCCTTCCAGACTGTAATACTGGGGATACTCACCTGAATGCCTGTGCCATGCTGTTTGGGCCTTACAGCAACCAGAAATCATGAGCTAAATAAACTTCTTTCCCTATTCATTACCAAATGTCAGGGATTTTGATGTTGTTATTTGTTTGTTTGTTTGTTTTACAGTATCACAAAAGAGACTAAGACAATGGAAAGGGATAACATACTATCTGAGAGGACAGAATAATATAGTTTGAATGATGCTCTCCAGGGCTAGTGTCTTCTGTATTCTCGCTCGGTGACTAAGGTGAAGGCTGTTGTTTTGTGTGTCCTCTGGCTTTGCTGCCTCCTGGCTGTGTGACCTTGGTCAGTTTGACCTCTCTGTGTTACCTTGGGTGCTGTCTGTGGAGGTGCTTTTAGTTCCAAACGTCTAGTGCTTTGGTGAAGACGCAACAGTGGCAGCTACAGAAGTCCTTAGAACAGCCTAAGTGCTTAAATGCTTGGCATCTATCATTATAATTACTATTATTGTTGTTACCGTTATTAACTGTGAGCCTCCTTTGCTCCCACCTACACTCTTGTGAAGTGAAGCTTGCATTCTTAACAGCTACAAATTGCTTTTGGTCTTTGAAGGCATTTCCCACATGTTAACAGCATTTACCTTGGTTTCAAATTGGAGCATGTTACTTTCCCAATATGCACTCATCTCTCTATTCAGAAACTAAAGAACAGACATCACAAGACTGGAAGATTTAGAAAAGCTGAGAAATAATTCAGGGTCCCATTTCCACGAGATTCTATGGATAGGAGGAGCCTGGCTTATAGGTTCCCATTCTGTTCTCTGCACTCTTCCCCACCAGGAGCAGGAAGCCAGCAGAGCTGTGCCCTGTCACCCCTCGGAAGATGAATGGGATTCTTTTCATGCTCTTAAAGCTCAGGCTGTCTCCCTCCCATATGGAGTAAGTAGCCTCCACGCCAGCTTCCAAGGTTTCAGAACAATGCCTGCATGTCATGCAGAAAGAGTCATGGGGCTCTCCTGATGTGGAAATCTGAGTTCCACAGCTTTCCAAGAGGAATTCAGCATGGAAGCCCTGCAGGATCCTTTGGGGAGAAGAGATGGTGTCCTGCTGAGCGCAGATGGGAGTTTCAGAAGCAGTGGGCTTCCTGTCCCTGCCTGTGGATGCTGGCAGCTGGCACAACACTAGGGCACTGAATAAACAGGACAGTCCTGGACTGGCTTCCATAAGATACATGATAGTCAGAACCACTTTTCAGAATGCAAGGTCTGTGGCCAGACTTCTGTAAGTCTTTTTTGGAGTAACTGCTAACAAAAATTATGGTTTTTTTGCTTGCTAAGAGACAGTACTTCTGAATTAAGACTCATCAATTTACACAGAGGATATTTCTAAGTGAAAGTTATTAAATGAGTTCATGTAATAAAAATGAGTCTAGGTATCCATAAAACAGAGAGCCTTCTTTCTCCTTATCTGTAGGGAAAATCGTGGCCCAAGTCATCATAATATCAGTCATTAAATACAAGGTACACATGTGGTATGTGTTATGCAGAAGGTCCAGCAAGGGATGGCTGGCCCTATTGTCTGCTTTTTCATTAATGACGTGACCTTGATGTGTTCCCTACCTCAATGTGCCTCTGTGTATAAACTAGGGATGACATCTGTGAACTGTCTCTCCTGGTTGAACTTGAGGCCCCAATGAGGGAATGGATGAGAGATGCTTAAAAGCATATTATCCCTTCACATGTAGGGTTAGCTGTGATTGTCCTGGAGAGCTATTTATGGGTGGCCCCGGACTTAGGCTTGAAACCTAACAAAGAAGTGGGTAAACCGGGGCCAACTTTAGACTTCTGTGTTGACACCAGTCTCACCCTGCCATGAGCTTTTCACAAAAGTCATTAGCACTATACAAGACCATGTTGGCATCATGACGTGGGTTTCTTTCCATAAGGTTTATAACAGATAAAATGCATTTATGAGTTGACTTTGCTGTGATGAGTTTTCATGAACAATCATAATTTTTGACAATTTTCTTCTTGGCACATTCTTTACAGGTCCTCTCCTCTCTTCACAGCTTGGCCTATACCTCCACATTTATGTCTGTTTATTTGGGTGATGCATACAAATCTTTAATAGGCTTAGTACACAGATTTTTTTTTTTCATAATTAAAATCTTTCTCTCATCATGAGACAAATTTCTAGAGACCTGAGGCAATTTACCCAACCAAATCCTCATAAATTTTAACACATCATTTAATGTGGTTTAAGTCTTTGTGTTTAGAGTATTGCCAAGCTCCTAATTTTGTGAATTTGTCTTCTTGATGCTCCTTCGGGAAGTGGCTGGCTATTTTTCTGCACCAAGATATATTCCTTCATATCCTGGAGTACATGGAGTCTATGTGTTGGCCAAATCTCTGTGACTGTGACTATGTGTGCACATCACTCAAAATATATGAGAAAATATTTACTTAGTAAGCTTTTATTTCCTGAAAGGACAAGGTCACTAACTTATTCAACTTACAGACTTTGGCCAGGTATGGTAGTGCACACCTGTAATTCCAGTACTTGGGAGGTTGAGACAGGAAGGTCACAGGTTCAAGACCAGCTTCGGCAACCTAACAAGGCTCAGCAACCTAGCAAGACCCTATTGAAAATAAATAAATAAATAAATAAATAAATAAATAAATAAATAAATAGGGTTGGGGGTGTAACTTGGAGGTAGAATGCCCCTGGGTGGTTCAAGGTAACACACACACACACACAAACACAGTGTAGACTTAATAGAGAACCTGACATATAAATAATATCATAGATATTTGTTGAATCAATGAATGGCAATAAATGATTGCAAGCTCCACTCACCTGCTTTCTCCAAAAGGTAGATGAAAAAAAGAAAAGCATTGCATAGGTGTTATGGTCAGATATACAATTCCCCTGAAGAGCTCATGTTTTAATGTTCGGAATTGATGTCATTGAATCATGAGGGTTATAATCTCATAAGAAGATGATACATTGTGATGGACTTACCTTGGCCTGGTTAGTAACTGGGTAAGCCAGTGAGTGTGGCTGGAGCAGGTGGGTTCCTGGGGGAGTGTGAGCTTAGGAATTGTACTTGTGTCTTTAATCCCCTTGCTTGCTTGCTCTCTGCTGCTTCCAGACTCCATGACTCCATGATATGAAAAAAGAGCTCTCTCTCTCTCTCTCTCTCTCTCTCTCGTTCTCTTTATCTCTCTCTTTCTCTCTCTCCCCCCCCCTCTCTCTTTCTCTCCCTCTGCTTCCTGCTGTCATGCCCTGAGCTGTGGCTCCACACCCCGGCCTCATATGAACCGAACCCAGAATCTCCAAAAAAATGTGATCAAATAGTCATCCTTTCTCTAAGTTTTGTGGTCAGTAATTTTGGGGTTATGTCAGTGAGAATGTTAATTGAGACAATGTGGAAAGGATTTATTGAAGGAATTTGTAAATAAAGGAGGAGGGATCTGGAGGAGGTAGGGAGTCATTAGGCCACAGCGATGGTCATATATCTCTGAAAGAAAAGAGGGAGGAAGGATTAAGTAGGCTGAGCCTCAGGCTACACAGTTCTGAGAAAGTCTGCCAGACTCTGGAGTCCCTGAGCTGAAGGTGCCCACGAGCAGAGTCTCACATGAGGGGAAGTGGCTAGGACCAATGTCTCCATGGGTTGTTGTTGACTAGGCTCAGCATGCATGAAGTGTGGCCTCAGTGTCCACAGGTGCTGCAGCTGGGGGGCTGGTCAGGCACCAGAACTCCCCACAGCTGGTGCTCCTGGACCAGCTGACCTGAGCAGAGGACCTCTGTGGCCATCAAAGCACCATCAAAGCACCAGAGCATATAGAGCCACTTCTCAGTGGGGTTCACAAGACCCCACTCTAACTGGGGCCATTCAGACCTCGTGTCCAACAATCCTGAAAATGTCTGGTTATTCCCCTGGCCCCAGTGCACAGTGTTTATTTAAATGTCTAGGTCCCTGGGAGGAAGAACTGGGAAACTACTAGAGCATACACCTGCTACAGTGTTGCAGAGTCCATGCTCTTGGGGATTCAGTTGCCTCTGCAACTTGACCCTGCATGGACTCAGGGCCAGGGCCTGGACCTGAGCAAAGGATCATGGCTTTTTTTTTTTTTTTCGGTACTGGGGATTGAACCCAGGGGCATTCTACCTCCAAGTTATACCCCCAGCCCTATTTTTTATTCCTTATTTTGAAACAGGATCTCAGTAAGTTGAGGAGGGCCTCACTAAGTAGCTGAGGCTGGCCAGGAACCCAGATCCTCCAGTCTCAGCCTCCCAAGTACTGGGATTACAAGCGTGCACTACCACATCTGGCTGGATCATGGCTTTTTATTGGAACAGCTACCTCCATCTCCTGCTCCTTTATTCTTACTTTTGTTCTTGCTATTACTTTTATCAACAGCATCCTTGTTGACTGCTGTTCTATTTTACCCCCAGGGATGTCATATTCTATTATCTATCCCCATGACTTCCCCTTTTACCTTGACAGTCATTGATGGTAATCACACCTTGCTGGATTCTGGTGGATAAATACTCACATATGCTTCTTATTTTGTGGCCTCATCACTCCTATGATATTAGCAAGCCCAGTTTTGAGATCACATCTCCCCATCTTGGCCCCAGCCTGCAGAGAAATCTCCCCAATGAACGTGTCAGTGAAGTCATCAGCAGTGGATTCCGGGACCCTGGTGAACGGTGTGCCTTCTGATGCCAAGTGGAACGCAATTCTCTGGATATTTGTGTGACCTCATATAGTGTACCGAAACAGCATGCCTACTTAGCCCTGCTGTTTATTTTTTCTTGCACCAGCTGCTAAGACAACTCAGGCATTTCTACTTTGTTTGATTTGGGCCAATTCGGCAGTGTTTATGTTAATCCCTGGGTTCCTTGCCAGAGAGTTAAATCCTAAATCCTGATACTGTGCCCTCTGAAATCCTTCCCTAACAGAGTTTAAGTTTGGGCTCCCGGCTGATACATTGCTTCAGCTACATTCTCCCTGGTGTCCATCTGGTCCCTGTTAGTAGATGCTGGTTACTCCTTGCATGGACTCTCTTCCCCTCTGTATCAGATTAAGCACATCCCCATTGAGTTATGGCAGGAATCAAACCTAAACAAATCTGGCAGCAGGGGAGAGAGGTAGCAGGCACAGCCTTATGAAAAGGAGCCCTCTGCAATATCAACTGGCCCAGGAGAGAAGGCAGCACTTAGTAGGAAATTATGGTCTACTACTGAACTGAGAGGATGCTGGGGGCTCTGGACCACTGATGCTTGGGGCATCTACCTATTTGTCTCCATTCCACATTTTAGGGACAATGGCTTTTGCATCCCAGGCAATGGGCTTAGCTTAACAGATTTGTCTTGGCTGAGGGCTAACTCTCTATGGAGCCTTGACTCTCACTCTCTGTTTGTCCAGTGATGGAAACAGAGGGCTCTTAAAAAGCCACCAAAATACTCTTTTGGTTCTGCTCTACACTTAGCCTTTACCTGCTTCTTAGTGGTTTTTGTTATCGCTTAGTAGGACAACCATAAAACTTAGTCATGACCAGTTTTATGAACATCGTGTACACCATATCCTTCTAATAGTGAAAACATCACCTTTGCAAGTGGGACCTCCTCTACTAGGACATGGTACTAAGTCACCAGAAATGAAACTTTCAGCAAAGAGCCACAGCCTGGCTCCGGGGACTGTCTGTATCACATGCTGCTTAGCACGGCATGGTTTTATCAGCCAGCCAGTGACCTCGGCATTCACCAATATCCATTCTGTCTCCTGTCTGGTTGGCCCATTCTGATTTACTTGCTAGTTCAGGTTCCCCAAACAGTCGGCATCCAGCCAAGATCAAGATTTATGGGTGGAAACACAAATGAAAGGTAGAGGAATGTAGGCAAGATGGACAGACTGAGCCTTCACTCTGTGGTGCAGGTTTGACACCTATGGAGGGAGAGGAGAAAGAAACAGATGAGGCAGAGAGTCTCCAGGGCATCACTGTTCTGTGAGCACTTCATCAAGGCCAGTGGGGAAGCCATTGCTGCCCATCAGAGGATTCCACATTCCACAAACCAGAGCTAGACTCTCCACTGCACCCAGGTATTAGCTGTGAGGAGCCCTGGCAATCACAGCCCCAGCACATCCATGGTGGAGTGCATGGCAGGAAAGAGCTGCCTCTTCAAACTTCACAGATGCACCGGCTGAGGCCACCATTCCTCTCCCTCAAGCAGATGACCTGAGCAGCGCATTTGCATGGCTGCCTCACTTCCTTCTTGGAATGGCCATTCTAGCTTAAGTATACCACTGACTCCCAAAACATGATGTGAAGATGCTCTCTCCAGAACTTGGTAATGGGCAAATGGAGGTGACTGGGTGCTGAGCTGATGCTTTCTTTCACCACAGAGCTCTGACCAGTGGCTGCATCTCAAGATGATTATAATCCTCCTCATTCCAGAGTAGCACCTGCCCCAGAGACCTGACTCTTCATAATCCTGTAATTGTGCAAGCAGATTGTGTTGGCTCAGTTCTGGAGAGATGGAGCAAAGGGAAGGGAGAAGGGAGGACAAATGCCAAGGTAGGAAATGTATTTGTGCAGATGTCGAAGCCAAGTTTGGCCATGGCGTGTTTATGCTGAAGTGGTGGGAGTTCATCTCATGACCTGTTAAATAGGAAAGTACTGTGTCCCTCTCTTACTTAGAGATTATAATTAAATCGCCAAGAAGATTCGGGGCAAGACAAGGAACACTTAATGGATATATAGTGAGAGCTGCAGATGAGGTCAGATGGTTTTTGCAAGTAATTATACCTCTAAATCTCAGAACAACCTTAAAAGGTAGGTGGTAGAATCACTTTTAAAAAGTGAAGAAATTGAAATTCCAAAAGAGTATGTGACCATCCGAACTCCCTTAGCATGCAAATCATATTGCACCAAGGATTAACCTGTTTATTTTCCACTTATATAAATTTCTATTTATATATAATAATTATATATCATTACTGTATACATATGATTATACATCATATGTGCACTATATATATATCATACTATATACAAATATAAATCATTACTATATATGTATGATATATCACTGGAAAATAATAGGAATACATATGATACATATCTACATATAGTAATGATATATAATCATATATTTGTGCACATGATTTAAAAAAAATGTACGTGTGGACAGTTATAATCATTGAGGATTAGCTCTTACAAAAATGGCAGGGGTCATTCTATTGACCAGGAGTTGGGAAAAAGTTTTGGTAAAGGACAAGATAATAGATATTTTGGATTTTGTGGGACTGAAAGTCCCTTCGCAACTACTCAACTCTGCTGTCAGAATGCAAAGGCAGGGGTAGATAAAACGTAAATGAATGCCCTTGGCTATGTTCCAATAAAATTCTACTTACAAAACTAGGCAGTGAGAGAAATGGCTCATGGGTCATAGTTTGCTTGACCCCACTTTTAGAGTTACAAAAACACCATGGTTCAGTGAGTTTAAGTGACATGCTATACTCATGGACACATACTAATTACTGGCAAGGCCAGTGCTGAAAGTGAGTTTCTTATCTTCCAATGTATGAGGATTCCACTATTTTGATCTTCTCATTTAGGGTCTTCAATTCTGTGATAGGAAAACAAGATAGTTGAGGAGAAAGAAACACGAGCCTTGAATGCCACCACACAGCTGGCAATGTTGGATGGGGAATGTTAGAGGCCAGGTCCAGTGGACACATTTTGGCAGGGACTTCAGTGGTGCAGATAGTGGCCCTGAATAGTGATGGATTTAAAGGGGCTCAAAGGATATGAAGGCCAGAGCAGCAGATCTATGAGAGTTGCTGGGTGAGAGGGGAGACAGGGCTTGTGTGGGAATGGTGCCAGCAGCCGGATGGCAGGGTGGATTTAGAGAATAGTGGCTGCTCTTCTGCATGACTGGTGCCAGGATGGCTCCATGAGCAAAGAGGAAATTAAAAGTTGCTGAGCTGGAGGAAGACTTTGTTGTGTAATTGGTTTATCTTACAGGATCAGAGAAATTTTGCCTTCAATGCCCACCAAACTGGAATTGACAGTCACCTCTCAGGGTGAGTCTGAAGCTGCAGGCATGCCTAGGGAAGCTCTGGTACAATATGAAGGAGAGAGGGCTCAATGGGGTGACCCAACAACAGGACCACAGACAAATATGTGGGTAGTGGTTACAGCAATGGTGGACCAGGACAAGAGGGTAACTTACATTCCCTTCCATGTCACCTCCACATCTTCCTTTTCTGCTCACTCCTGAGTTTTCTCTTACACTGGATTTAGAATCTGAATATTCAAACAGACCATCAGGGATGACCTCAGGCTCAGATCATTTACCTTTTGTTCAGTTTCCATCACTTGTGGTACCATCTGACCGCATCTAAATACAGTGCAAAATCAAGAGCTAAACTGGAAAATCAGGGTAGAGACAATGCGGGAAGGTCAGTTTGCTGCCCTCTGTGTATCTGCACAGAGCTCTGTTTGACCTTTGCCCTCGGTTCATCCCCTGGGACCGACCTCTGGGAGGAAGCATCTCCTGGAGGCCTCCTGCTCCTGTTCCTGCTCTACTGAGCTCAGGACCCTTTTCCCTGTCCCTCGGCATCCTGGGTACTTCTCACACAGCACCCCGCTCTCTGTCACATCAGACTGTATGCCTTTCCTTTCCTTTGTAATACTCTGGATTCCCAGAGGTCAGGAGTTTGTCTTTTTTCCTGCACCCTGAGCACTAAGAATACGCCATTATAATTGGCAACACAGTCAATGCTCAAAGCATATTTGTTGAATTATGTAAGGAAAGGGATCATCAACAAGGTCAGATGGTACCGTATGTGATGAGAACTGAACAAAAGGTGAATGATCTGAGCCTGAGGTCATCCCTGATGGTCTGTTTGAATGTTCAGATCCTAAATCCAGTGTAAGAGAAAATTCAGGAGTGAGCAGAAAAGGAAGATGTGGAGGTGAGATGGAAGGGAATATAAGTTACTCTCTTGTTCTGGTCCACTATTGCTGTAACCACTACCCCAAAACAGTAGCTCAAATAACTTCCTTATTTGTGTGTATACCAGAGATTGAACCCAAGGGCATTCTGCCTTTGAGCTACACCCCTAGCCCTTTTTATTTTTTTGTTTTGAAATAGGGTCTTGCTAAATTGCTGAGGATCTCACTAAGTTACTGAGGGTGGCCTCTAACCTCTGATCCTCCTGTCTCAGCTTCCCTAGTACTGGAATCAAAGGCATGTGCCACCATGCTCCCTACCCCCACCTCACCCCCACCTCTGACAAGCAACAGCTTCTTGAATATGCATTTGGAACAGGGTTGGGGGTGGGCTGGGATGACATGAACTGGGGATGCTCTCTTGGGACTAGAAGATCCACTTCTAAGAGGCTCACCCCCTTGTCTAGAAGTTCAGCTGGGGCCTCCACTTCCCCTCATGTGCGTCTGCCCCCAGGACTGCCTTCATTCCCCAACAGCGGGATGGCCAAGCTTCAAGAGGCCCATGGTGAAGCTGCAAGGACTTTTGTCTCTGAGTCTCAGAAGTCCCAATGAGTCCCTTCAGTGCTCTCCATTGCTGCCCACCCCCCAATTACTGGGGGACATCTAAGATGTAAGAGGAGGAAGCTCAACTCCACTTCTCAACTGGAGGCAAAGAGGGGTTTGCAAGTCTGTGTATTCTGTCTCACCTGCCCAAGTCTTGATTTTATAGTTGAATGCAGTGAGGCCCTTAAGAGGGAGAGGGATCATACAGCTTCGTGGGGCAAGTTAGTACTAAAGTGCAATTAAAATTCCCCACCTCTGATTTCATCGCTCTTTCTGCTAGAATCCAGTGGCTGCTTCTGTGGGATTGTCCAGTGCCTCATGGCAAGTTCTAAAGAGGCATGCTTGTTAGAATACAGAGAATCAACATAAATCTGCTTTCAGAGAGAAGGACTGAGCCAGGGCTGTATTTAAGTGGCAGGACATTTGCCAATACAGATGACATGACTTGGGTTTGCTTGGGTACTGCCTATTGATGAAAAAATTGTAAATTCTATGAATAGCTGCATTTTTGAGCACTTGCTCAGCATAAGACATTGAACTTATCACTTTTTGTGGGAGGTGATCTTATTAGTCTTGGGTTGTAGGTGAGGAAAAAAATGCAGGGAAACTAAATGATAGGTTCCAGATTGCAGGTCCTGGGTCAACCAGCTGTAAGGGATGGAAAGAAAAATAACTTCTCATGACTCTTATTATAAGTACACTAATACCATTCATTAGGATCCCACCCTTGACAAAATCATATCCCAATGCTGCCCATAATACCATAACATTTAGTCTATACAGCTGGTATCCATACCCATGAAGTCTCTTATATATTTATATTTATATTTATATTTATATTTATATTTATATTTATATTTATATTTAAGTGGTTTCTGTGGTTGCTGTTGTTTTGTTTTGTTTTATTTTGGAGAGAACAGTTATGACACATTCCCAACAGTTCGTTAAATTTGCTTCCTATCTGGGAAGTGGCAGTTATATTACCTTATACCTCTTATGTACCCTGATATGTTACACCTGCACCCTGTTCTTCTCCCTCCTCCACACAGATAGAAGAGGGTGAACTGGGGGCATTCACAGCTATAGTAAGAGAGGACAGATGCAGGCCTTGATTTGCAGCCACACTTCCAAGGGGAACCAGGGCCATATAGCAGCTCTATTAGCTATGAATCTTCAGATGGATTCAATTCAGGCACTATGTTAGACAACTGCTATAAAAGTTAATGAGTCTTATTCAAATCCATAGGGAGAAGCAGACTGTCAACCCTGAGTTTAGGAGTATTTTATTCACGTGGTATCTCTAGAACCTTATACTAAGTCTTAGATCCTTAGATATGAGACACTGAATGAAACTACGTAAACATATGAATAAATGATTATTAAGGAGCAGGATAAATAACAGACACAGATGAAATCAAAGCATAGGACAAGCAGTATTTGCTTTGCAGGCGAAAGATAGAAAAGAACTACTGAAATAAAATAATTTTAATTTGGCTATTAAAGAATATGTGTTAATGGGATTGAGAATTGTATTCTATAATCTTATTATAATATTTCTCATAGCTCGGCGTGGTGGTGCATATTCGTAATTCCGGTACTTGGGAGGCTGTGACAGGAGGATTGCAAGTTGGTTGCCAGCCTCAGCTACTTGGTGAGGCCCTCAAAACTTAGTGAGATCCTGTTTCAAAATAAAGGATTAAAAATAGGGCTGGGGAATGTATCACAGAGGTAGAATGACCCTGGGTTCAATCCCCAGTTCCCCAAAAAAAAAAAAAAAAAAAAAAAAAAAAATATATATATATATATATATATATATAATAAACATGTACATCTGTACCAGAAAGGAAAGGAAATCAAAGACTAAAGGAGGACTTGCATCTACTTTGTAGTGAGCATGTGCAGGTTTAATTCCATTAAATCCTCAGTAGTTCTTTGAGCTGGGTATCGTAGTCATTTCAGCTTTGACAACTGGGAAATAGGCTCAGAGAAAGCCATTTTCCCAAGGTTGTAGCATTAGCTCAGAGCAGAACTGACATTCATAGCTGGCTGGTTCAGATGACTCCATAATGACGTTCCATGGAGGAGGAGGCTAGGCCAACTGACTACCAAGGGGCTTGTGTTGGGAGCTAAAGGGAGACAAAACAAAACAAAAACATTGCTGTAAATCTGTGAATGATTTCAAAAGCTATATTCCTTGGAGATTTGTTCTGATGAAGTCACAAAACAGAAGATTTTGCATGGAATCCTTGCTGTGAGAACCGGGGTCTGATGCCTTCAAAACACTTTAACAAGACAGAGGCCATTTGTAGCATGCTTCACTTCATTGGCCGGCCTTACAGTTTCTGGAAACCACTGGAATTTCCATAGCAACGGCCAGTGGCTGCTTTAAACAAAGTTTATGGTGTCTTGGCCACAGTTTTCCCTTAAAGACCACAGGTTGGAAGCAGATTAAAAAATGTCAATCATAGCCAGATCACCTGCCTCTCTGATAAGCAGAGACCAGACAAGGCTTTAATCTTCTTTGGAAAACAATTGGCCTAGTCATGCACAATAGACTGACTTTTGCCTTAAAGAAAAATGGATGGTCATGTTTTCCTGCTATTCAGAGCAAAATGACTGAGAAAGCCATATTTTTATGACTATATCTCCATGTCTTGTGGCTAATGTGGGAACTGTTTGCAAAGCCAGCCCTATATCTCTAAGGAGGCTCTCACTGGCCCCTGGCTGAGTGAGGTTCTCCTCCAATACTCTGACAACACCCCCCACCTTGTACCCATAACCTAGGTTTCACCTGACCATCTTTTGTCAAGATTCTTCCATTCATCCTTACTGATGGATTGATGCTAACAGTACATCTATTAGAGTCAGGCATCCCATTGCTCTTGAGTTCTGCCTTTCATTCCCACCATGCTCCATGAGTGAGTTCTGCTGTAGTAGGCAAACTTTTCTACCCATATCATGTTGTGCATGTTGAAGATGCAACAAATTTATCCTGTGTGACATGGAAATATTCATTCAATCATTCAACCTTTCTTGAGCACTCACTAAATGGGAGACCCTGTACCAGACTCTGGAGATGCAGAGATGCCCAAGTGACAGTTCTTCTTTCTAGGGCTTTCATAGGAAGTGGACGAGGCAGTGAACAAGAGGGAAATCAGTTCTTGTAGTTAGAACATCTGTATGTGGCCAGGCACCATTGGAGATGTGTCAATGTGGACAGAAATGAGATGCAAAACAATTAAGTGGGAGCCTGAACTAGGCTAAGCAAATCACTTGTATAAAGAGGAAAAAATATCTTGATGGATTATTTTTCCAGGATACAAGGGAATATTTTAGAATAGGAGTGGGAAGAATAAACGACATCTCTATCCAATTCTTCTAATACTCATGAGTTTCGCAGTTTTGAACGCGTCTCATTCAAGAGTTGGTGAAATTGGCTGTGTTCTCAGGTTGTCTGGAGCATGGTGGGATGCCCTAGGGCATCCTCAAGGACAATGTTAAGTTATTTCTATAGAAACTATGAACATTCAGTAATTGGAACATGTAGACTCTGTTTGTGATTTCTTTCCATCCCATTCTACAGACAAATCCACATTTTTGCCCAAATATTCATTTAAATTGAATTGTCCATTTCTTCTTCCATATTTTCTCAGCTTACAATATTCTACCTTGACAACTTTAAAAATTTAGGGATGTGAAGATGTATAGTGGGGAAACCAAACACAAACAAAACTGTTTAACTGATAGAATGAAACATGGATGAATTTGAATCCCAGATCTGACATTGCTGGCAAGTGGCCATGAAAAAGTTATTCACTACACCAAGCTTCTTTTTCCTCATATAAAAGTGATCATACTAATCCTCAGGAAATAACGAATGTTATGCCTTTCTCATAATGTTAAGCACATAATGGATGTTCAGATATTTTATAGGTTACTTTCTTTGCTCTTTAAAAAAGGATGAATAAAAATAATTGCATCCACTGAAAGCATGTAAGTGTGTTCAAGCATTTTCCCAACCAATATATTCAAGCATCTATATCCTCCTCTGCACCTGGTTAGTCACTAGTTACAATGACTCATTTGGTAGATCCAGTCCTGACCTTCACGGAGACCAGAGATAGCCCTCAAATTTGCCCTGGACAAATCAGAACCAAGTGCCTAAGGGTCAGGAGGTTGTGGGAGAGCACAGGCCTTCATAGTCCTTTCTCTCAGGGAACTCACAACTCAATAAGAAGAGATGAGATCAAGGACAATTAAGTGAGCACCAATGTTAATCAAAGTTCCTTTTTCAATAACACTGCAATGTGTTAGATAAAGAAAATTTTCCAAAGCAGCCTCCTTGCCTGCAGCCAACATTGAAAGTGCTTCCTTAGAGGAAGGGGATGGGTAAGGGCCAGAAGGCCGGTCCCTTGATCTTCAACCAATGTAAATATTATTGTGCCGCTGCCATGAAGATGGAGTTCTTTGCTTTTAATCCACTTCCTATTGAGAATAAACAATTCAGCCTGAGGGCTGCATGCATGGGGCCACAAAGATATGGGAATACAGTAGGTATTAGTGGAGATGTTGGTAAGGAATTTTCTCTGCCAAAAATCTCCATGCATTTTCTAGAAAGAGTCTAGTTGCATGCGTACAATTTGGGGAGAAACTCTGGGTTATCAGTTCAATTAATCATTCAACAGAAGACTTTTTTTTTTGCAGACATCCATTGTATACTAAAGAAAGGCAAAGATGAAGGAGACTAAAAGAGACTGTGAAGCAGACCCACCCATCCATAAGTCTTATGTTGTTTTCTGCTCCATTTTTCTGGAATACCTTCCACTCTAGTCTTTTCTTGTTATTCTCTCCAAGTTTCAGGTTTTTACTACAGAATACATCATGAATTAAACAGTCATCCCTCCAGCCCTGATTGGGAATGAACACTGTTTTATAAACCTGAGTTAGGGAATAACTCATGTTTGAGTAGAATACAGACAGGGTAGATTTACGTAGAAAGAGGAAGCAAGTCTGTCTTTGACACATCTCAGTGGGAAACGGCATCATGACATGAACCAGTAGGGGTCTTGGGGGTCAGACAAACTGGAGTTAGATTTTTGTCTTACTGTTGAGTTGATTTGCCCAATCATTTAAATTCTCATAATATTGACTCTTCATTTATAAGACAAGGATAGTGTGTTCAGCTGATGGAGTGGTCGGGAAATTTCAGTGGAATAGTGTAAGCATTTCAGCCATAGTAGCTGCCTGTAAACATGATTTCTTTTCTCCTTTCTCTCGATAGGACTATTTATTTGACTCTGTCATTGAGTGTGTGCCTATTCAAGTTTTCCTATCCCCTCATAAAACCAACAAATTAAAAGACAAGGGTGCTCCCTCAGGCACTGGCCATTTTACTTTGTTCACAAAAGTCCCTAGGATGTAGGTAGCCCCTGTGGAGTAAATCATCCCTCTGAACTTGGGAATGGCTTTATGTGACAGATATGTGAGAGATGGCTTTTAGAAAGCTAGCAGCTACAGGGTGGGAAATGGCCAGCTTCATTGCCTGATTCCTGTCTCCTGTCACCGGGGCTGGTGGATTCCCCACACCTGCAATTAGTAACTGGCGGCCTTTGAAAGCACCTTGCCCCACTGTGCTTTTTACCTGTCTCTCACAGGAGACCTAAATGTGCCTTGACGCTAATAAACCTGGAATTATTCCATTTTATCAAGTTTTAGCCTGACAGGGAGGAAGAGAAATCATGAAAAACCAAGCACCACATTATCCGTTATCTTTGGGACCAGCTTGAAGTATCTGACAGACTTCTAGAGGTATTTTGTATTCCTAACCTGAGCATCAAACGGACTTTAGTGCTTGTCTCTGGGTATGTCTGTGTGTTTGTTTCTTGCTTCATTTTACTATTCAGTTTAATTGTTGCATCAAAGCATTAGGAATGTGCTTTGAGGGTGTGTTAATTTATGGTTGGTAAGTTATTGTGGTCCTGCACTAAGTCAAATGCAGCTGTGTAGGACTCCAGTATCTGAAATCACAGTGTCTGTTTTGGACATACGTATTTTGATGTATCTCTCAGTTCTCAGCATCAGCAATACGACAGCAGGTGAAACCATCCTTATCTATTCCCAATCCAATTCTCCATGTGAACAGTGATTCATAATTTTATATATATGTATTCTGTTCTACCTTTAGCCTGACAACCTCCATTTCCCCATGAGCAGCCTTTTCATCCTTAACATCAGTGCAATACTAAATTCCAGGTTAGAAAAAGGTGATCTCAGAGAGTGTTCATACAATTTTTAAATGACTTTCTGGTCAAGAACACCAGTTCTGCTCCCACAGTGCCTGGGTTTATCTACACTGACACCTCTTACTAGCTGTGTGACATCTTTTGGTTATTGTTGCTTTTTTTTTCACACTTTTTTTTTTTTTTACGGTACTGGGGATTGAACTCAGGGACATCCTACCTCGGAGCTATACCCCTAGCCCTATTTTTATTCTGTATTTTGAAACAGGGACTCATTAAGTACTAAGTTGGAGAGTGCCTCACTAGGTACCTGAAGCTGGCCATGAACCCGGATCCTCCAGTCTCAGCCTCCCAAATGCTGGGATTATAAGTGTGCTCCACCATGCCCGGCTCTTTATTCACACTTTTATTGGTGCATTGTAATTATACATCATACTGAGGTACAGAATGAGAGAATAGACATGCACATGACACTTGGTGGATTTCTCTCCAGACCCTACCCCTCCCTACCCTTCCCTGTCCATGTCATTGAGATTGGCATTGGTAATTTCATATATGTATATAGCATTGCCTCAAATGTGACCTTCTTTATGTCTCTATCCCCCTTCCCACCTCCCCTAAATTCCCTCCATCATTCCACTGGAGTCTCTGTGCTCCTCTTTCTGAGGTCTCTTTTGTTTCCCAATTTCTATCTAGCTTCTGCATAAGTCTTCATGAATGAGTTGGGGTCTGCCAGAAGAAAACTGTCATGGTTGGGGGAGGGCAGTAAGACTCTGTTCATCACTCATGCAAGACGAATGCTACTCATGTTTACTGAGCTTTGCAATGAAGGTGACACCCACCTTCCTTTTCTACCTGGGTTATTACAGTTGCTCTCTAGCTTAACGACATTCGTGCATATGTTAGTCCTGGCTCATCATCAGAGGATTTTTAGGAAAATAAAAATTTGATCATGACCCCACCAACCCCCAGATGACCTAAGACCCTGCACTCTCTTGTTGATGCTCTTCTTACAGACTCTTCTCACTGCATCTGCCCCTTGTTCTCCGAGATCCAGGCAGCCTTTCTTGAGATCTTACTAGAATCCTCACTTCTTAAGTACACCTGGTCTCACAGTCCAGGTCAGTTGTCATATCACAAGCCATATTAATACTGAAATTCTCACACCTTTAGAGCGCACTTCCAGTTCTGACTACACCTTAATCTGCATGTTTGTTTTTGCTAGGCTTCCCTGGTAGCTTATGTGGTGTCTATTTGCCACTTGCTTTTCAAATGTTTTGGGTATTGAACAGGACATAGGAGGTACTTATGCCAGATAAAGGCAATGCCACAAAATCAATTACATAGATGCCACAGTTTGAATATGTTTTTTTCCCCTCTCAAACTCATGTTGGAATTAATTCCCATCATGATGTTTTGAGAGGATAACAATTTAATCCAAATTTGATGCTTAGAGATAGGGCTTGGGAAGGTGAGTAGGCTTAGATAAGATCCTCAGGATGGATTTCCATGATTGAATAGTGGAGGTTTTATAAAGAGAGAGAGAGAGAAAGAGAAAGAGACAGAGAGACCACAAGACACACATGCTCCCCATCTTTTGCCACATATTTTAGTCAGCTTTTCATTGCTGTGACCAAAATCCCTGACAAGAACTGAGAGGAGGAAAGATTTCTGTGGCTCATGCTTTCAGAAGTTCAGTCCACAGTCATTGACTCCAAGACTGCAAGGCAGACATCGTGATGGCAGGGTGTGGTACAGGACAGTCACTTAACTTATGGTGGCCAACAGAGATGACAGAGAGAGAGAGAAAGAGAGAGAGAGAGAGAGAGAGAGAGAGAGAGAGAGAGAGAGAGAGAGAGAGAGAGAGAGAGAAAGGCTAGAGACAGATATGGTCCCCAAGACCATGGCTCTAGAGACCCACCTCCTCCAGCCATGCCTGAACTAGGACATGTCTTCAACATGCGAGTTTTTCTTGGGGAAATTCCATGTCCAGACTATAACACCTTGTGGAGCCTGAACCACCTTGATACCCTGGCAGCAAAAAGATCATCACCCGATGTAGCCTCTTTAGACTTTCCCAACTATGAGTCAAAATAATATCTTTATAACTCATCCAATCTGTGGCTTTGTGTTATTTGCAAGAGAGAATAAATAGAAACAAAAAGATTCATTAGTTCATTAATTTGTATTTGGTTGCAGCAGCTGAAGGGATGCATCCAGAGAAGATCAGCTTTTGGCTATTGACTTCAGCGGAGATTAGTGGCTAGGAGAATTGTGGATGCTGGGAGCAACAGCAACAGGCAGTTAACGAGCTCAGCAAGTGCTTTGAGGTGGTTTCCTTGGCTCTTGATTTGTCTAGAGTTGCTACTAACCCTGTTTGTGAGTCATGAGTTGAGAAGTTCATGCTAGGTTTTAAGTGCTAACGAACAAGTCTATCATTAGTCTGTATGGAAGACTGTAGGTAAAAGTAGTAAAATCACTAATTCATTAAAACCTGAAGTGAAATCTGCTAAGATTTGTTGTAGCTGATGGTTTGAAAAGTATTAGTGAAGCAAGGAAAGTTCTTCTTAGACAAACTTATAAAAGAATATAAAAATACAAGGTATATGAAGTTGATGATCATTTATTATATTATTCATTAATAGATGTTTTGTGAAAAAATATCTGGTCTTGTCACATGTTACTAAACTAGTAGTGTCAACAGTGATCTTCCCTTGCTGTGGTGATAATTCCATTGTGAGTTGTGTGATTTTCTTTTTAGCAATAGAAGCTGAATATCCTTAATTTCTTACCATACAGTGGCTTAAAGTTTTATTATAGTTTTTTGGAAGTCAGATTGTAGATTAAAATTTCTTTGAACATGAAAATCCACTCTCAACCACAATTATATAATACTGAATGATTCAGACATTAGATTTTGCAGTAGCCTTAATAATATTTGTAATGAATTCAACATAATAATATCAGGTGAAATAGTGATGTCCAAAACTTATACAACAAATAGTGTTTGAACCACTAGTCACGTTATCTTGCTTTGTAACTTCCCCTGCTAACAAAACTTAAAGTAACACATATCCTCACACAGAATGGAAACAGATTTTATGAACTCAAACTTCAGTTCCAGATTTTTTTTTCTGATTCAGTGCAACTGCAAAGGAAATTTCTGTACTTCAAAACCTGTTTAAATGTTCAGTTAAGCAGCTCCCACCTAACCCTCAGTTGAAAGTGATTAATCTGTAAAGTAATGATATATTAAGAGGCATATGTAGAAAAGAATCTAATAAAATTCTGTAAGTGCCTCCCAAAGATGAATATGCCCAATCATGTACTCGTGGGTTGATATCAATATTTGCCATACCTAGCTGTAGAAAGACATTTTCAAATATGAAATATGTAAAACCTTACAACAGATCAACATTAACAAATGTGCATTTACAATTGACTTGATGATAGGGAAGATAAACTTTGAATCTCAATTGAAATGTTATTCCCCAACCCACCCCCAAATTCTATCATTCTCACTTGCAGAAATGTATTAGAAGAAAATGTACTCAATTATAAATATATTTTATATTTCATCAATATAAAATGTGGGTGCTTTGTTTTTTTCTTTTGTTATGTAAGTACCTATCATACCCTCAATTTTGCATCTTGGCTCACAAAGCTTAAACTATTTACTATCTGGCCCAGCGGAGCCTAAAATCTATCAGTGTCTGATATGATTGAATCAATGCTACATTTCTCCGTTATGATAATAGTATTGAGGTTAGATGTGTAGGAGAAGCAGTTTGTGCTTATGAGCTAAATACTAAACACTTTAGGGGCGAGGTGTCATGATGCCTACAGTTTCATTTCAAATGGCACAGCAAATGTGACACAAATATGAGCAGTTTCTGAATCTGTATGATTGGTACCCAAGTGTTCTGTTCTTTTTATCCATTGCAAAATTTGAAATTTTCAAAACCAAGTCTGGGAAGAAAATAAGGTCTTTTCTGACCACTGCATCTAAAGTAACTGCCAATCACTTCCTAGGAATGTTCCCATTTTATTTTCATGCTACCTACTCTACCACAAAATATTATTACTTTTAAAAATCCCTTTTTGTATGCACTTATCATCGATTCTCCTGAGATAGCATGAGGTTATTTGGGGCAGGGACCCTGCTTGTTTTTTTTTTTTTTCCTTTGCTTTATCCCAGTAGCTAGGATGGCATTGACACATTGTAGATCCCCCAACAACTTTCATCAAATAAATGAAAGAGAAAAAATAACAGAGTAGAAAACACATGAATAAATGAATGGCAATGTGTCATTCACAGATGCTTGGGAGATTTAAAGACAACCAGGGACCTCCACCTCTCAGCTCTCCAGCTGCCCAGTGAGCTATGGTTTCATGTTCTGGTCCCATTCTGAGATTATTTTACTCTCTGCTCTTGACTGGTTTTGATGTTCTTATCCTGATTTTGGACTCAACTTTGAATCTCATCTGGGCCATATGAGGCTGATACTTAGGATCTCTAATGTTTGAAGCTAAGTTTCTCCTACAGTTGACCTCCTGTCCTTCCTATAGTGACTGGTACCTAGTTCTTGGCCCTCTGAATCTTCAGTTCTGCCCCACTCTCTCACTTCATCTTTCAACTCTGGGGCTGGCCACGATAGTTATAGTCTTATGATTCCCTTTATCTCCTTCACATCCTTAAATATAGACACTATTTTCTCCATCTCATTGGTGAGAACATTAAAATACATGAAGATTGCATGTTTCTCTGAAATCATACCATGCAGGTGACAGACCTAAAACTCAAGTTCCCTAAAGGCAGTGTGTTTATGTGTGATTTTTCCTCTACTATATTTGTTCTACACATTTAATTCTAGCTTGTAGAGGAGGCAGCTGGCAATAATATCCACTCCTGTATCATGTTGATATTTCCAACACCAGGTCTCCCTGGAATCAGTACCAAGCCCTGCTGGGAAATTGTTTCTGACTCCCCATTAATCCCCAGATTCTCCCATTAAGGACTTGTTGAACTAATATCACTCAATAGCCTAAACTTTAAACAATGCATTTTCTTAAAATGTTTTTATTGATTTGCACTAGTGCACTAATTAGCAAATTAATCTCTTGGCTGCCTGAAGGGCATGCAGATGGATGAAGCACACCTATGGCCAGCCTATAAAATCTGAAGCCCTGCAGAGTAAAGCAGCCCCCTGGTTACTCACTGTTCTGGGATCCTGCCTTATTACTGTAAACATTATCTAAAGTGGCACTGTAGTACAATCCTTATGAGAAGAGACTTGGGAGGCCCTGCCTATGTTCACATCCTGGTTCCTCTTTTTAGCAGAACTTATAGCGGTTCTATCTGCTCATCTGTGAAGAGAGATCATTGGGATCATGCATTGGGCTCTTCATGGGAATTGTTGAGAGCACATCTGGCAGGAAAATGTTTGCTATTGCTATTATTTATTGATTTATTATTCCAAGACCTTATTCTGCTCTACAGGACCTTGCTTTATATGGTTCCTGCTCCTCCTATGACTCTTCCTCTCCCTATGAAGCCAGCAGTCCCCCTTCCCCTCTGGCTATTTCTGCTTGCACCTGCCATGTCTTCTTCTCATAGCCTTACCTTGTAGAGCTTCCTTGACACTTCCCTTACTTCTGGGCTCACCTGGCACTTCTACACACATCTACCATGTTCATCTATGCTAATCCTCCCACCCACCCTAAAGAAACCCCCCACCCCTATTCCCACTCTTATCTCCTTTCCCTGTTTTATATTTTTCTTCATACTACTTATTTCCTGTTGTTAACATTCACCACTTACCTGTTTCCCTGGGAGATTGGGAGTGGGGCAGGGATTGCATTTTTCTCACCATTGTACTTCCACATCTAGGACCATACAGACACACAGTAGTTACTCAATAAATAGGAGATAGATTTACATTTTATTGTTAATTGTAAATTAATCCATAACTGTATTTATGATGGTTCTGATCAGAAATCTCACAGCCATAATCTAAAGACCTGACCATGTAACTTAAAGGAAGGAAGATCTATTTTCTTATGGTTTCAGGTTCAGTCCATGTCAGCCAGGGACCAAGGGATCAGAGGATGGAGGCAGGAGGAGGAGGCAGGAAGAACACATGGCTGTGCTCCTCACATTGTAGAAGCTGAAAGCAAGAGAGAGTAGGGAAAGGAGGAACCATATATAATCCCAAAGTCCTACCCGCAGGGATCCACTCCCTCTAGCCACACCCCTCCGGTGGACTACAACCCTCATGACTTAACTATATCAATTCTGAATATTAATAAATTAGCTCTTTAGGTAACATTTTATAACACTGACATTATAAACTTATACAAACATATAAGAATATATATAATGCTGTCAATGTGGAGTTTCAAAGCTTCTTCTAAGCCATCTATCATTTGATCAACTTGAACATCACTGGTCCTTGTTCTCCCAAACCTTCTGGAATTAGAGTCAGACATAGGTGCCCCTGTGAATTTGTATAAACCCAAACCCAGAGAGTCCATAATCTCTCTTCTACTAGTCCTGCAGAATGGGAAAACTGGGTGTGGTTATGTTTGCTTCTGTTTGTGTTGAATCAAATGTTTTTTTTTTATTTGCAAAACATCATTTAATGTTATACTAGTGAATGTGTTTTTCCCCATTCTGTATGTACTTCTCTAGAAAATGTAAAATGCTGCTTCCCTTTCTCTTTCCTTCTTGACGCACTCACCAAAATGAATTTCTTTTAGATTTTTTTAAGTCTTTGTTTCTTCAAATGCATAATGAGGACAATAGACCCCCTGGCAGGATTATTGTGAGAATCAAGAGCAATATTCATAAAGTGCTTGGCATAAAACAAATTCGACAAATAGCTCCTGGCTGCCTCTTTTACCAAATGATTAGCATTGCCCTTGGAGCTATATTGCCACACTAACCTGGTCTGGAAATAACGCATTGCTCTCCCAAGCAAATATTTTAAAGGTAAAGCAAAGAGAGTTGTGACAAAGAGCTTCCTTGTATTATTTCCAAGGTTGCTTGGCCAGATTACCTTCATTAACAGATCCAAAGGACTACAGGTCAACGTGCATGCCTTCCCACCTGCTGAGGCTCATCTCCACAGGCTGCAAAAGAAGCACGTCGCCCTAGTTTGTTTGATTTTGTATTGCATCCAGGTACTCCTTCAATATTGAGACTGCTCATAATTGAATGTTTTGCTACCTAGGCCTGTGTTATCACACAGTGGAGGGGAGGAAGGGCCCAGGCAAGATTGCAGCAAATTATAGGAGGCATCTTTCTGGGTTGATTGCTTTTGTATTTAATTGTATGCTAATTATTAGTTCTGCAAGATAGTTATCCAACTAAATAGCAAAGTAATAGCAGAAAAAAAAAAGATGCCACATAAGTATATATCAGTATCACAGAGCAATTTATGAAATTAAAAGATGCAAAAACAAGCTGTACATGAATAGCTTTTTTTCTTTCTTTTTTTTTTTTTTTTTTTTTTTTTTTTTTTTTTTTTTTTTTTTTTTTTTTTTTTTTTTTTTTTTTGCGGTACTGGGGATTGAACTCAGGGGCATTCTACCTGTGAGCTATACCCCCAGCCCTATTTTTTATTCTTTATTTTGAAACAAGGTCTCACTAAGTTGTGGAGTGCCTCACTAGGTAGCTGAGGCTGGCCACAAACCCAGATCCTCCGGTCTCAGCCTCCCAAATGCTGGGATTACAAGCATGCACCACCATGCCAGGTTTACATGAATATCTTTGAAAAATATGGTTGGGATATTTGCCTGCAATACAGGCATATGGAGATACTTTTTATTTGTCTTATCAGAAATGATACCCACTGTGGGATCCCAGCCCTGATGAGATCATGCAAGGAAGAAGGTCACCTGTGTTGGTGGACTGGCAGGTAGCCACCTTGTCACTGTCCCTGTCAATCACCTGCCTAAGTGCCCAGGTTACCCAAATATTCATGTGCTGTATATATATATATGTATATATATACATATATATATATATATATCAATCAAGTATTTCAAATAACTAGAAGAGACAATTTAAATGTTCTCACTACAAAGAAATATCAAGCGTAGGAAGTGATGGAAATGCCAATTGCTATGATTTGATCACTTGACAATGTATGCACATGTTGAAGCATCCCAAGGTACACATGCACAATTATTACATGACAATTAAAACTGAACTAAATCTTAAAAATTCATTGACTCACTGTATCCTAACAATTAAAGCTAACAATTTAATTGAGCACCATTCACACACATTCAGTGTCTGGGGCCATTCTGAACCCACAAGCTCTTGCCTGGTTTGGGGTTGTTGTCTGTGTCTTGATACCTTCTCACCTGCTCCTCACTAGCCTTTTCACTCCATGTCTAAACTTCCCCTGGAGAATCAGCACCCTTGCTACTCTCAAGGGAAGAGAGAAGTTCCTCTGAGTCCTCTGCCACTTGGCCACCCTCCCTCTGCCCGGAGCTGAGGTCCTATGGCCAATGGACCATCTTCTACAGGGAGTGTTCAAGCTGTGGAATACAAGCTGTACTTCTTGGCTGTAGATGAGGTCCACAGCACACTGCAGGGACTTCACAGGTGCCCAGCATTAGGCTTTTGGATGGCAGACCCACCTTCCTTAGGAAGCTGGAAGACAGAGACAGACCAGAGGAAATTCTGCTTAACCACCTCCCCATTCTAATCCTACTGCCCCACTCATCTCAAAAGGAAAACATAAAAGACACTTTGGGACTGATTCCCTCCCTGCCACACCTGCCTTCAAACCAGAATGGATGCTTCTGGAGGTTGTTGCTATGCTCTGGGTGTAGAATGTCCCCTGGGGAAGCTCATGTGTTGCTATTCAGATGTGAAATCATTGAATTAGAGGCTATCATCTCTTCAGTGGACCGATCCACCAATGGATTGGTAGATCAAAGGATTTATGATTGGAATGGATTTACTGGGTATAACTTCAGCAGGTGGGGTGTGACGGGGTGGGTCACCTGGGTGTAGCCTTGGGCAATATATCCATCCTTGGTCACTTGCTGTCATTCTCTCTACTTCTGACCACTGATGAGTGGAGCTCAGCTTCCCTCCACCATGTTGGGCCATTGTGATGTCCTCTGAAGCCATGAGCCAAATAAACTTTTCCTCCTTTATGTTGTTCCTGTCAGATATTGTGGTCACAGCAATGGGAGCTGCCCAAAGCATTTGTTCATCTCATTTGCACCCTCACACTCGCCCCAGTAGTCTCATCATCCTTCCTTCCTGGATACTTTCCCATTCTTGGCCCCCCTGATCCTACTAATCACTCAGCCAAAATCTTCTTTCCCAGTTTCTCTTAATGACTTGGTTTCCAAAACATCTGCTTGAGGTGGAGTCCTGAGACAGTGACCCTGAAATAAAGGTTTATTTGCAAATGATTTATTTAGGGAGGTCTCCTTTGGATGCAGGGAACTGTAGAAAAGGGGAAAGGGAGGAATCCCAGAGAGACCGAGGGGTCAGTAAGTCTCAGAAGATTGGCCTCAGCTTTCTCTAAAAGGAAAACTATCACCTGTAAATGTGCCTGTGAGATTTACGTACCAAAGCAAGAGATTTGGGCTTAGGAACATCTGCATCTGCCTGTAATTGTTCAAGGACTGCCTAACAGGAAAAACTCCCTTCCTGTTATTTGTGCCCACAGGTAGCCTGAGGATGTTCCTCCCATGAAAAGCCAAGTTGAGGGTACACTAAATCAATAAACAAACAAGTACACAAACTCAATAGGAAACTGAGGGATCTTGGTGGAGCTCCAACACTCCCTGCTGTAGGCTCCTTGTCCTTTTCCCCCTCATAGCTGAGAGCTGATAGTGTGAGGCAGTAGGTCCGCACCCAGGAAGCCACAGAATGCTCAGCATGCAATTTCTCCATCTCTTTCTAAAGCCATCCCCTCTAGCTACCTTGAAGACATTACTCCTTCAACTATCCCTTTGCTTTAACTTCCTAAGTATGGAAACTGGTTCAAGAAGTCTCCCCCGTATCTAACACTAAAGGAAAGATAAAATAAGAGAGATAGAGTGTGCACAAGCCTTATCTTCTCTTGCTAATCTTATGAAAATCCAATCCATATTCTCTCTACTTTCTCAACTCCTGCTCCTTTTATTTTATTCACTAGCATACTTCCTGTTCCTTCATCAATCTCCTGAAATCAGGTTGCTCCAACTTCCAATGAACCAGTGCTGCCTTGTTAAACATTGGTCACCTACTGATACATTCTAGAGAACTGCCATGGGGCGATACATTTTTACTGCTTCCACATTTTTCATAAAGCATTTCTGGAGCTTGTCTGCTTGACACTCCATCTTTCATTTCTTCTACTCTAGTCATCATTGTATACTGTGTTGAGGATGAGTTTGGGTGCTGAGCAAAATTCGATGGCACCATCAAGAAGGAGGGGGAGGCTTTGTAATCATTTCTTGACATCCTAGAAATGGACCGTTTGGGCGTTGGCACATCCTGAGCTGCAGTGTCCCTTAAATGGTCCCTGGGAGCCCACACCAGAAGTCCGGCCACAGGCAGAGTTGCAGATGTGAAACTGGAGCTATGAGACATCTTCAGAGAAATGTCTCTTCTTTCACTAGTACTGATGCTATAGATGGTAAAGAGTTTGAGCTTCTCCTCCAGGTCAAGTCATTCCAACCCACAAGCTTCATCATTTTCTTGCCTTCTTTGTACTGTACCAGCAGGTCAGGAAGTCACTTTATGAGTATCCAAATTTTGCAGCTGTGTTTGAGATGGGGCTCTATTATAATGAATGTTCTTCTGAGAGAGAGCAAAGATCTGCAAATGCCATTTCTTTCCCTGTTGTGTTTTCTGCATAATTAAAAAACAATCCATTTGGGCCCTTTGCCAAATGCCATATTATATTAGCCAGAGTTCTCCAAAGAAACAGAACCAATGGGTCGTATATATCCTAAGATATATCTCCAGAGATAGAGATTGAAGAAGTTGGCCCACATGATTGAGGGAAGCTACCTAAGTTCAGAATCTGTAAGGCAGGCCAGAGAAGAAATGCAGTTCAAGGCCAAAGGTGATCTGTCAGGGGAAATCCTTCTTTCTCAGTCTTTTGTTCACTTCAGGCCTTCAATTGATTGAATGAGACTCACTACATAATGAAAACAAACTGCTTTATTCAAAGTCTCCTGATTTTAATCCAAATCTCATCCAAAAAAAACACCATCACGAAAATGCTCAGGATGATTCTTGGTCAAATACTGGGGCACCATGGTCCCACCAAGTTGACACATGAAATGAATCATTGCATACCTACAAAATCATGTTCACTTAGACCCCGTCACATCCCTAAGGGGTTTGGAAAGCTTGGATGTTCCAATGTGAACACCACACTGGGCACATGTAAGACTTTGCAAATAGCTTTTAGGAGACCAACCGGACAAATGGAACAAACATTCCAGAGGAATGGTAGGCAGATAGGGTGGGGGACCCTTGGGATAGGGTTGAGAAAAGCAGGTTAGCCCAGGGGCAAAGCTGAAGGCCTAGGAATAGCAGGGTGAATTCCAGCCTCAACACCGACAGGCTGTGCCACCTTGGGCAAGTCACTTAACTCTGTTGTGCCTTTGTCTCCTCTTCTGTAAAATGGGGATAATAAGAGTGTCTGTCATATATCCTGACATGAAGCCCACAACTGTAATGTTAGTACTTGGGAGGTTAAAACAGTAGAATTGCAGGTTCAAGACCAGTCTCGGCAACTTAACAAGACTCTTAGCAACCTAGCAAGAGCCTGATTCAAAAACATAAAGATAAAGCCGGGTGTGGTGGCGCACGCTTGTAATCCCAGCATTCGGGAGGCCGAGACCGGAGGATCCGGGTTCGCGGCCAGCCTCAGCTACATAGTGAGGCACTCCGCGACTTAGTGAGACTCGGTTTCAAAATAAAGAATAAAAAAAAAAAATAGGGCTGGGGGTATAGCTTGGGGGTAGAATGCCCCTGAGTTCAACCCCCAGTACTGCAAAAAAAAAATATATATATATATAAAGAAAAAAGGACTGCTGGTGTAGCTCAGAAATAGAATGTCCCTTGGTTCAATCCCCAGTACCAAAAAAAAAAAAAAAAACAAAAAAAACAAGACTATCTATCATATAGAGTTAGTGTGGGGGTTGGATAAGTTAAAATCTGTAAGATTTTAGAATATGTTTCTTGATAATAGGCACTATACGAATATTGCTATTATATTGAATGCAATTATATTGATTGAAGAAGCTAAATTAGCATCATAAACACCATTTGTAAAGGGTGTATCTATCATAGAGTTGGGCGTAGTGGCCCACACCTGTAATTCCAGTACTTGGGAGGCTACAACAGGAGAATCTCAGGTTCAAGATCAGCCTCAGCAACTTAGCAAGATTCTTAGCAACTATCACCTAATCTATCCCTTATAGCTGACAAATTGCCTGTCTCTGCCATATTTGATTTAATTGTTATAAAGACTTAATCTGTGTAGTACTTCCCACTGCCAGTGTAGCTGAAGGGCCATCCTGTTGACCTGAGGCCTTAACTCTAGACCCTTCTCCCCACTAATCCCATCCGCCCTTTTTTCCTGCTCTTCAGTGAGTGACAGGGATATCTGAGCAGCCTATCACCCCAAAGCACCCTGGCCTTGATTATGCCAGTGCTTCCAAGGAAGGCATCTCTATGTGGTGAGTGGCTTCCCCCACTTCAATTAGGCAGTTTGGCTTCTTATCATCAAATGCTGCCCAGTCATTCAGCATGTATGGGCTGTGCATGGGACTTCCCATCTTGGAGGAGGATGTGGCTCCCTTTCCCTTTATCAGCCTGTCCTTGCTCCTTGACAGTCTGCAGAACCTATGCAGGGCTTCAGGAGAGCCCTGCTTTTAAAGGGAAGTTGGTTTTCATCCAGTTTGCAGAATGACTTCATCCATGTTCTCTCCAGACTGGACTGAACATTAAATGTCAAGTCCAGATTTTGGACCACAGGTCCAGGGATAGAGCCAAGAGATTCGTTATGAAGTGGGACTGATTACAGAACATTTCCTGAGGGATGGAGACTGCTAAGAATGAGCTTTGGCACAACAATGATCCAATCTATCTGTTGAAACATACCCCCTCTCTTCCTTTCTATGTCCCCCTTTGTACAGCTATCTGACTCAAGTAGCAATTGCATATGTAGATGATAAGTATCTTACTATATAAGCCCCATCTACAAAAATATCATATGGATTTATTTTCCTTGTGTGTGTGTGTGTGTGTGTGTGTGTGTGTGTGTGTGTGTGTGTAGTTCTGGGGAATGAAACATGGGGTGTTCTACCTCTATACTACATTCCCAGTTCTATTTTATTTATTTTAAAACAGGGTCTCACTAAGCTGCTAAGAATCTTGACAAGGCGCTGAGACTGGCCTCAAATCTGATTGTCTCAGCCTCCTAAGTACTGGGATTACAGACATCAGCCACCATGCCAGACTTTATTTTTCCTTTAAATCACATATACCTTACTTTAAGCCCTTACACCTGGGCTGGTAGAATAATTCATTATTATTGGTGGTCATTCTCTTTTGAAGGACTCAGAAGAATTGTGGAGGCTTACTGTTTGCTTAGAAAATGAGGAACAGGGATTTAGTTATGAATCTTGTTGGTGTCCTCAGCTTATAGCATCCTTAAAAAGCAAGCAGACCATTTGGCATGTAGCCCAGTGTGGCACAAAAATCTTTGCTGTGTTTCAGGTCTGGACTCTCTGGATGCATTTCAGAAACATTTCTCTGGTAAGGTCTTGCCACTCCCCAGTCCCTCTAAGTCACTAGGTCTGATATATTCAGGATCTGCATACACTGTTGCCTTCTGTGCCTTAAAGAAAATCAGTCCACTGTCCATTCTTCCCTCTCTCTTTCCCTCTGCCTTTCTCCTGAAGAGCTTAGCCAACCCTTAGGAAGATAAGCACCAAAACCAAGTGCCATCTCCAGCAACTTCTGCCTGTGTCTTTCTACACATCCTCTGCCATTTTGCTCAAATACCATGATGAATGTCACAGGCTGCATGGCTAAAATAGCAGAAATTCATTTCATGATCGTGGCTAGAAGCCCAAGGTCAAGGTTCTAGCCAATTCAATTGCTGGTGAGGGCTCTCTCTGTGGATCACAGAGGGCCACCTTCTCACCTCATCCTCCAGTGACCTTCCCTGGGTGTCTGCGCTCAGAGACAAGCAAACTTGAGGCAGCCATTCTCACAAAGACTCCAAACCCATCACATCAGGGTCTTGTTCTCATGATCCCTTTCGGCTATATTTACTTCGCTAGAGATCCTACCTCCAAATATAGCCATAGGGCTTTAACATAGGAGTTTACAGGAGATGCAGTCAGTTCATACCTCATTCAATTCTAAGTTTAAGGTGAATATGACCTTGTGGCTATGATCTGAATGTTCAAGACCCCTCCCCAATTCATATGTTAAAATCCTAACCACATAATGTGATGGAATTTGGGAGGTGTGAGTCATGTGGGCAGAGCCCTCACCATGGGCTTTGACTGGCCTTATAACAGACATCCTCAAGAGTTCTCTCACTCTTTTTGCCATTCAAGGACATTGCCCATGTGAGGTGCCACCTCAAAGCCATGTCTAATCTCCTGGCACATGTCTAATCTCCTGGCACCTTGATCCAGCACTTCCTGGGATTTTGAGAAATGAATTTCTGTTGTTTATAAGCCATCCAGACTGTGGAATTCCAATACAGGAAATGAATGAGGTATGGACTAACTGTATCTCCTCTAAACTCCTATGTTAAAGCCCTATGGCTTTTTTGGAGGTATGGTCTGTAGGGAAGTAAATTCCACACACACCAAGACACTGACTATCTGCTCAGAATGCCCAAGTAGACGAAATGAGAAGAAAACCCCAACAGCTCTCAAACGCATTGTCACTTCCCCCCGTATCCCTCTTTTGGGGATGAGGATACTGGGACATTCTACAGCCAAGCTATACCCCCAGCTATATTTTATTTTTATTTTGAAACAGAGTCTCACTAGGTTGATGAGAGTCTCGCTACTTGCTGAGGCTATTCTCAAACCTGCAATTCTCCTGTCTCAACCTCCCAAGTACTGGGATTACGGTCATGTGCCGCCATGCCCGGCTTACTTTTGTATTTCTGCAAGTCAAACTTTCTCCTACTCCAACTAGAATGTCCTTCCAGCCATTTTAAAAATGTTTCCATCACATGATTTACATTATGATGGGAGTCAATAATGCACCAATAAAAGCACATTAAAAAAAGTTTCCGTCTTCAAATTTTCATAGTTGTGGTTGAGTTTCCTTGAAGTTCAAATCCTTCTGGATTTAATCCCACAGGGAACGTGCCAGAGGCAGCAGGGAACATCTTTGGGAGTAGCCATGTCTAAAATCAAGGCAGGTTTTTTTTTTGTTGTTTTGTTTTGTTTGTTTGTTTGTTTGTTTGTTTGTTTTGTCTAGGAACTCTCCTTTGTGGTTGGCAAATGGCTGCTTCCTGAGGTGCTAGCTCTCCTTACTGAGTACTTTCCCATGGCAGGAACCCCAGAGATGGAGCCACCAGCATTGGCAATAGGAAGTTATCAACAAGTAGGGAAATTGAGTATAGGAGGCCTTGGGGAGGCCAGGCAGCATGGGCTGATTCTGCAGTGTGAACGGGCTTCCACAAGTCGGCCTGACCATCTCAGCAAATGTTTCTCTTGACTCTGAGTTCTGATAATAACAACCAACATTGGCTGAGGGCTCAATCTACTGCAGAAAGTATGCTCAGCACTTTATATACAACACTTCATTTAATTATCAAGGTGAATTTGCATTGCTAAGACCATTATTATCTGCATTTTAGACACAAAAGAGCAAAGCTCGTGGAGTTTAGATCACTGGTCCTTATCCAAAGTTGTAATTTGCAGCCCTGGATCCTAACCCAGGACTGTCTGATCCGGCACGGTACCTGGGTTCCTTCCTGTTCTTACTTTCCTCTGCACTACTAACTGTAAACAGCATTTGGAGCTTGTTCTTTCATGTGGATCAGGCACCTTTCAGAGATCTTCACTCCTGGAGGTCAGATGTCTGATAGTGACTTTGTTGTAACCTGTGGCTATGATGGTCTTTGGCCACTTTCCTGTTCTGTGCATTGCATTGCTTCCTCTTCTTCCCCTTCAATCAATGACAAGTACATTTTTAAAAAATTTTCCCAACATATTCTAGATGGTTTGATTGGCTTGATTGCCTGGCATGTAAGAGGTAATCAATAAATGAGCAAAAATGAGGGTTGTTTGCATGAAGATAACATAGTAGTCCTATTATGACTCTGTTGTATTGATGGGGATTCTCTCCATATAGGCCTGGCAGAATGCCCTGGGTCAAACACATAGAGCTGGCAAGAGACAGAACCAAGATGTTAACCAAGGGATTGTGATAATAGAACTCAGATTTCCTTCTCCACTAAGGTCAATTGCCAACCCACAAGAGTCGTACCACACAGAGAATCATAAGGTTGACAAGGATGACTATTAAAGAAATTCCTGTGGGGATAAGTAGAGAATAAACTGGAGGTACTGGGACTAAAGACCTATTAGGAAACTAGTTCACTAGTTTGGAAAGAGATGATGAGATCTTGCATTACAGTCAAGTCAAGGGTGAAAGAAAGAGGTAAATACAGCTGGGGCTACCTACTTTAAATGATGTTTTGGCTGTAATTCTCTGTAATGACATAGGGACCCTACTGATGTGGTCATAAAGAATGGAGGAGGAAAAAGATTCTAGCATTCTGTGGTTAGGTCTCAGTCCTGTAGTGAGCCTCTGGGCCTGGGACCTTCTCACACCTCTTCTAGCTTCCCCCACCCTTAGGTGTGAGAGGAAGGGCAAAGGGGGCTGGATTTGGGTGCTTCTCGTCCTCTGCTAGAAGCGCGAGGATATTTGTTAGGCTGGAGGGTGCATGGAACCTAGTAGGTGGCGTCAGTAACCTCAGGCAGTAAAAATAAAAGATGCAGCTGCGCCATAACAAGTCAAAATGGGCAGTCTGACCCAACCTAGGGAGCAGTTGCAAGAGCAGAAACACTCCAACTCTGGCTATGAAGGACAGTTCCCACCATGTGTGAGCAACTGAGTCTGCTGTTCCCAAAACTAAGCACTACCCCCTTTCCTGCTCTTCCTGTTCCAAAGACCAGGCACTACCCTCTCCTCTACCCTGTTCTCTCTGCTCTAAAAATTTTCCCCAAAAACCCCTAACATGGCTGCTCTCCTGCGTGAGATAGTCCGGCAGTTTCCCTTGAATAAACCTTCCCTGATTGGACCGGCCTCCAGGGTCTTTGGTCTCTTGGGTGGCACCGATCCCCCTATAATATTCATCTCTGATTTTAACACTGAGGACCTCACAGGGTCCTGGGGGTAAAACTCAGAAAAGTGCAGGGTTCCTGGAAGACTGGGACCCTGGGAGATTTTAATCCCCCAAGCTGCTACATGGTTAATTTCCATCAATGTGTCGACTATAATCTAAAGCGTTCCTGCCAGGTTTCAACAGCGGCTCCTGTCCCTGGTCGGCTGTGACTCTCCCTCTTGGCCTGCAGATGCCAGGTTTCTGGGTGATGTTTTTTTTCCTCTACTAACCCAATTATCTGATGGTTCTAAGAGTTGATGTTTAGTTTGCACAGGTTTTTTTTTTTTTAAATTGAGAGTAGAAGAATAATGACTTCCAAGTTCTTTATGTGTCATACCAGAAACCAGAAGCCTGAAATTATGTTTTTATGATGGCTGTTTGAATGTTAGACTCCCCAGTGGAATGGAAGACACCATGAAAGGAAAATGAGGATTTTGTCAGAGCTACATCTCCAGGGTTTGCAGAGTATATGGTAGCAAATGGTGAGAATACAATATATATATATATATATATATATATATATATATACATATATATATATATATATATTTTTTTTTTTTTTTTTTTTTTTGCAGTACCAGGGATTGAACCCAGGGGCATTCTACCTTCGAGCTATACCCCTAGCCCTATTTTTCATTCTTTATTTATTTATTTATTTATTTATTTTTTTGCGGTACTAGGGATTGAACTCAGGGGCATTCTACCTCCGAGCTACACCCCCAGCCCTATTTTTTTATTCTTTATTTTGAAACCGAGTCTAAGTTGCAGAGTGCCTCACTAGGTAGCTGAGGGTGGCCGCGAACCCGGATCCTCCGGTCTCAGCCTCCCGAATGCTGGGATTACAAGCGTGCACCACCACGCCCGGCTTCAGTCTTTATTTTTGAAACAAGTCTCATTAAGTTGCAGAAGACCTCACTAAATAGCTGAGGCTGACTGTGAACTTGGATCCTCCAGTCTCAGCCTCCCAAGAACTGGGATTACAAGCATGTGCCACCACAACTCACTAATGTAGTATGTTTTCACACATCCTGACATTCAAAATACTGCAATGGGTGTGTGTGTGTGTGTGTGTGTGTGTGTGTGTGTGTGTGTGTATGTGTATGTGTTTCCATGCAGTCATTCAAAATACTGCAATGGCTGTGTGTGTGTGTGTGTGTGTGTGTGTGTGTATGTGTTTCCATGCAGTCAGGGAAAGTTGATTTCTGACTCCATGGCTGAGTACTTTGGATACAATATTTAAATTTTCCAACTGTCCCTTTCCTCATTTGGATAGTAGAACTTCTAAGCTTTTCTTCAAATATTGTAACCTGTATTTAAAAGAATAATAAAATCATCAGGTATTTTGATGCTTTTGTTGTTGTTGTCTTGCTATAGAAATCTAAGAATTCTTTATATGTTTTAGAGATTAAACCCAGGTCAGACATATTAGTAGCAAATGTTTTCTGCATTT
Organism: Graphiurus murinus; assembly: GCA_004027655.1. NCBI lineage: Eukaryota > Metazoa > Chordata > Mammalia > Rodentia > Gliridae > Graphiurus > Graphiurus murinus. Next base: position 62,215 of record PVLC010002072.1, read on the forward strand.
CATAGGTTATCTTTTTACTCTGTCCAATATTTTCATTGCTGTGCATAAGCTTGTTTGCCTGATTCAATCCCTGTTGTCAATTTTTGTTTTTGTTGTTTGTGCTTTTGGTATTGTATACAAAAAAACATGGCCTAGACCATGTCATGACAGTTTCTTCCTATGTTTTTTTAAAGATTTTTACAGTTTCAAAATAATTAACTACTTATTTCTCTGAAGTACACATATAAATGGCCAAATGATGTATATGAAAAGATGTCCTGAATCACTATCAGGAAATGCAAATTAAAACTACAATGAGATATCACAGTATACCTGTTTAGATGGTATATGTCTGTGTTGTATGTATGTGCGTGTGTGTGTCTCTCTCTCTCTACACACACACACATGCACACACGCACATACACATACACACACATAGAAATTGAATTCTTATACTCTGTTGGTAGGAATGTAAAATGATGCAGCTATTTTTTTTTTTTTTGAGGTACTGGGGATTAAACTCAGGGGCATTCTACCTCCGAGCTATACCCCCAGCCCTATTTTTTATTCTTTATTTTGAAACAGGGTCTCACTAAGTTGCAGAGTGCCTCACTAGGTAGCTAAGGCTGGCCGCGAACCCGGATTCTCCGCCAACCCGGATCCTCCAGTCTCAGCCTCCCAAATGCTGGGACTATGATGCAGCTATTATGAAAAACAATGCGGAGTTTCCTCAAAAGATTAAAAATAGAGTTACCTTGTGATTCAGCAAACCCATTTTAGCGTATTTATCCAAAAGAATCAAATGCAAGATCTCAAGTAGGTACCTGCCCTACCATATTCGCTGTAGCATTAGTCACAACAGCTGACATATAGAAACAATTTGAGTGTTGGTCAACAGATGAATGGGTCAATAAAATGTGGCAGACATGTGTAATGGAATGCTATTCACCATTAAGAAAAGGAAACCTTGATATCTGTAATAATGTGGATGAACAAAGAAGACATTATGCTAAGTGAAATAAGCCAGGCATAGAAAATATAAACAGTGCATGATCTCACTTATATGTGGAATCAAAGAAAGTCAGAGTTATAGAAATAGATAAGAATGGTGACTGACATGTTCTGATGTGGGGTAAGTGAATTGTGTTCAGTAGGTATAAAATTTCTGCTATAAAAGATAAATGAGTTTTAGAAATATGTTATATGACATGGTGCCAATAGTAACAATATTATGCACTTAAACAGTATTATGCGCTTAAACATGCTTTAAAAGGGTAGTTCTCATGGTAAGTGTTCTTAATACAATTTAAATGATAAGTAACAATTTCTACTTCAGGGGTAGATAAATCTGATCCCTTCCTTGGTTTTGTACATAAAGATTTATTGGGCCGGGCGTGGTGGCGCATGCTTGTAATCCCAGCATTCGGGAGGCTGACACCGAAGGATCCGGGTTCGCGGCCAGCCTCAGCTACCTAGTGAGGCACTCCACAACTTAGTGAGACTCGGTTTCAAAATAAAGAATAAAAAAAAAAATAGGGCTGGGGGTATAGCTCGAAGGTAGAATGCCCGAGTTCAATCCCTGGTTCCACAAAAAAAAAAAGATTTATTGGAACATATATGGGATAGTCAAAGAAAGCATGCTATAAAAATAATCTTTATCTAATAAGTTTCTAATGAATAACAGTTCCTTTGCCTTGATATTTCTCCAATTAATACTCTCCCCTGGCAAACCAGCCTGAAACTGAAGTTTGTTCTGGAGATATAAAAAGTGACTTAATTACTTCTCAGTTTGGGGAAGAAATAGCATTAATTGGATTTATAATGACTAATAAGTTCATTGGAAGGTGTGCAATGACCTCTTATTTCTTATTTCAATAGGGGTATCTGAATTGAGTCCAGACAGGCAAATCTTTTTACTGCTAAACTATCCTGACATTAGTGGCCCATGGAAAAGCTAATTTGGTTTGTAAATAATGAGCTTTTTTAGCACGATTTTTGGTCAACCTGCTTCATTCATTATTTCACAGTCTGCACTGTTTGAGGAATGGTGAATAATTGAGAAATAGTGTCAGCATTCTGTGATTTACCATTCATTCGCCACAAGGGTCTGGTGAGGAATGAGTTACCTGCTGATAGGGACAGAAGGTGAACGATGTCCAAGCTATCCGGCCCCTGGTCAAATATCTCCTGAGGGGCCCAACGAGCCTGTGAAATTATCATCCTGGCCCCAGAAAGGTCCTCTGGTACCAACAGTCCTGGGGATAAAGAATCAAAAAGTATGCAGTCTAATCCAATATCAGAAGCCAATTTAGAAACCTTGACAGGTAATGAGACACTCACATCCGCCAAGGTGAACAGATGGCTTCCTTCAGAGGACACAGAGCAATTGTCACTGAAAACAGGGCCTCAGATTGTGTGAAAAGAAGGCAGCTTTCCAACCTGGGTACCCAGGGAACACAGGACGGGCCATGTTTGAGATGAGAGGAAGGGAGGGAAAACTTGAGAAGGAGAGATTGTTTGCAGAAATGGATAGCTGGGGAGATAGCTCTCTCTCTTTTGTCTAGAATATCTAAGAAATGGTGTCATTGTATATTCATTGCTGCAAAAAAAAAAATTAAAAAAAAACACCATCACACCTGGCAGAAATACAAGGATTTGGGGATTTAAAGAAAGAATATAAGAATAGCATGTGTTTGTTTTGTTTCCTAACATGAAGTATCCCAACTCTTTCTGGGTATTGACACATAAAATAATATGTGTATTTTTTCCTATCAAATGACTAGAAATTTAATCAAATCTACATTTTATTTGAATTCTCCCCAGAGCTGGACCTTATCTCAATAGACTGCTTTATGAATAATATGTTAAGTTTTCAGAAAACAGTGAATTGAATAGGAAATCCATTTGACCTTGAATAAAACAGTGCTGAAGGGAACTAAAGTTCCCAATCGGTAAGATTCTAGGCTCAGGAGTTCATGAAACATGACATCCTCATCCTCTATGTGGGCTCCTCCTGTCCCTCCTATTGGGGACACAGACCAGCCATGTCTTACCAACCAGTTAAGTGAATCCTATACCAGTTACAGGTATTGGATTCACTCCTGCAAACTCCAGAGGGATGAACATATATGGACCATCATATCTATCTATCATGTATCAAGATTATACATACATATGTACATGATATATATATACATATGACATATAAATCTATATCTATCTACATATATACATATATATATACATAGAAAGAGTTACTTTTTCATTAACAAATCATAATTCTGTCCACTCATCAGATGCAATGCAATGTGTTGATATATGTATAGAGTAGTGTGATCTACATTGATAACTGTACTGATGTATTTATTGATAACTGCTAGAGTGTAGTGAGCTACCCTCCCTCCCCAGTGTCCCTGAGGAAGGTTGTTCCTCTGAGCAAACATCACACCTCTAGTCTGGTCTTTCCTCTCCCCTTTCTCTTGGGGATGGAGGGTGGGGGTGCTCTGAAGTACCTAACTATTTATTTGGGAGGTATTGGCTGGGCGTCCCTGACCTGATGTCCCTCTCAGAAGCCAGCTATCCATAGAGGCATAGGCTCCCTTCTGGTCCTCAAGCTGCAAGTTATACCTTACCAACCTGCTTCCCAGCACTGTGGGGGCTTGACAGGTGAATCTGCCACTCCGACCTGGAGCTCAATTCAGAGGCAAGATTGGCTTGTGCTTAGAGCTTCATTCTTCATTTGGCCTCAATTGTTAATAAAGGCAATAATTCAATATCCTTTTTTGCCAAATTATTATTGTTCCAATTGTTCAGACTCAGGCAAGGAAGATTTATTGGGGTCCTCTGCCAAAAGACCTCCAAGAGTAACCTACAGTAAAATAAATGTCATCTGGAAGGAAATTCATAGGGGGGAGCTGACATTTGTAGAGAGTCTGCTACTTACCTGACATTTCATATTCCTGTTTCCCCAGCTTGTTTTCACTGTGGTCTATGAGGTGGGCTAGGGAGAGCAGATGACTGTCCTGTTGATTGGGATAAATGATCCCAATCACCAAGAGGATGTGGGTTGCTGCTACACAAAAGGGGTCCATAGGGCTGTTTCTAGAGCCATGGGAAAATCCTTGTGGATCCTTTTTGTACTTCCATGCCGAATTAAAAAAATGTTCATGGAAAACTATAGCCAAGAAAGAAAAAAAGCAAGACCATTGAGGATTGAGACCATTCAGGAATGAAGGTTTGGATCCCTCAGCAAGATAAAATGCACTGACCAGTTAAAGTTCTGAATGAATGCAAGAGAAATTTGGTAGGGGGATAAGAGAAAGGGTTGTAAATATTCACTACACTTTGTGGCCAGTTATAGGAACAAGGACTTTGGAAGCTTAGTATATTTTATTCATTGCTTAAGTATGTATGCATGAGAAGGTATATATATTCTCACACATCTATATCTAAACATACATGTATTTATATATACATGCATATACACAAAACCTAATTTTCTTCTTTCTTTTCTCTCACTTTATTGTTTTAATTTTGTATGTGTGTGTGGGGGGGGTACTGGGGATTGAACCCAGAGGCATTCTACCTCCGAGTTATATCTCTAACTCCCCCTTTTTTGGTACTGGGGATTGAACTCAGGGGCATTCTCTCTTTGAGCTACACCATCAGCCCTTTATTTTATTTTATTTTATTTAAACAAGTTCCCATGAGGTTGCTGAAAGTCTCGTTACATTGCTGAGATTGTCCTCAAATCTGCAATCTTCCTGTCCCAGCCTCTCAACTACTGGGGTTACAGATGTGTGCCAACCACATCTAGCTCCTCCATCACTTTTTAATTTTTGTTTTGAAACAGGGTCTCTCCAGGTTTCTGAGAGTCTTGCTAGGTTGCCAAATCTGGCCTTGAACCTGTGATCCCCCTGTCTCAGTCTCCTAAGCACTGGAATTACAGGCATGTGTCCCAGCTCACTTTATTATTTTATGCACATTTTATTGGAGGTTAAGTTTATCATTTATCTATTTAACCAACTTAATTGGAGGCTAACACAATTGACTCTTTAGAAAACAAAATGTTCAGATGAAACTATGATTGAATTTGTAATTAACATATACCAGAGATGGATAGTGGGATTGTCTTCCAGAGATGGACACAATTACTATTAGAATTACTCTTAGAACTTCCTCTTCATGTTTTTGAAGAAGGTGGGAATGCCTTTATTTATACAAAAAAGGAGCAACATCTTTTTAGTAGAATCCTAAAATTGTTTTTGTCTTCATTTATGGTTTAAATTTGTGTATATGTGTGTGTCAGATCCTGACCTAAACAAAGAATAGTATGGGTCCATTATTAAGCAATTATTCTTTTACATCATACCCTTCTTTCTTTGCTTTTGTTTGCACAATGGCACCTGGACTTTGCAAGCCACATCTCCACTGTGTCTGCTGTGATGTGCTGAGCTCTGGTCTTGGGGTAGCAAGGGGATAAAAAGAGGAAAGAAGAAAGGGTGATCTGCTCTTTCCTGGGGACTTTCTGTTCCATTCAGAAAAAACTAGAACAAAAGTGCACTTCGGTAACTACAGTTTGTTGCAGCATTTGTTCTAACAGCAGCTGTTGGTTCTAGTCTGCAGTTATCCAAATACTAGTAAAAGCAACCTCATTCCCCCTGCCCCTGCTCTTGCCCCCATGTGCACGTGCACGCACACACACACACACACACACACACACACACCACATAGAGCCTTGAATCCTAGATATTGGATTCCTCCCACTCTGTAGGAAGTTCTAGAGACTCTGGTCTCAGCTGATGTGCCTTCCTGGGGGTTCTTGGGATTCCTGTTGTGCAAAATACTCCTGCTGTAAACTACTAATTTAAGTAATTCCAACATCTTTCCTTTGTTCTTCTACTTCTATAACTTATTCTTCTTTTTTGGCTTAATTCCAAGTTAGAAATTCTTCTTTATTTACTTATCTGCTAAAACTAAATGCAGGGAGATATTGAGGCATGATGGCACACATCTGTAATCCAAGTAATTGGGAGGCTGAGACAGGAGGATCTCAGGTTCAAGGTCAGCTTTGGCGACTTAGAGAGGCATCCTTAACTCAGCAAGACCCTTTTTCAAAACAAAAATATGCAAAAAGGGCTAGGGATGTAGGCTGAAGGTAGAATGCTCCTGAGTTCAATCCCCAGCACCATAAAAAAAATGAAAATAATTGACATGGTGTCTGACTACTGCTTGGATCTTGACTGACACTGATAGATTCCATTGTCTAATTTTTTTTTAATGAGGAAATGGAAGTTTACAGGCTCAAGGCACAGAGAAACTAGCAACAGGTTTTGAACTTAGATCTTCATGCCTCCAAGAACCTGTTCTTCCTCTAGTATTTTGCTCTAAAACCTAATAATGCACATGGCAATCTTTTTTTTCTAACTGTAATACTGCTTTGAATTTTTGTTCTTTCTAGATTAGTTGGATTTTTTGTTATCTTTTCCAAATTTCAATCCACCTTTCATATTTTTCTCATCATTTTGTCTCTCCGTGTTGCAGCCTTTCTAATTTCCCTTGAAGGCTCAACATTATGTTTGTAATAGTGTCTAAGAACTGCAGGTACTCAAGAAACACCATAAGTAGTAAGGAAAGAGAAAAGGAAAGAAGGAAGCAAGGGAGAGAGGAAGGATTAAAGGAAAGTGATTATAAGTAGGAAATAACAATAGAATGTGAAAATATAATAATAATATTAGAATGCACAAAATGTGATAGACCTATCAACTCAGAGGGAATGTCAGAGTTCATTCTTCACATGAAGTTCATAAATCCCGAGGACCTACTACCAACATTACCAACACTATTTCTTCTTTTTAATGTTTTGTTGTATATAACTCAAGCATACAATATAACGTTTTCATACACAAATAGAGTAAAATCATTACTACAGTACAGCAAGCGAATATTTCCATCACCTCTCCTCTGTTGTGTTGGTGCAGGTATGTTTGCTGTGTTTTGGGAGCTTCAAAAATCTACTCTTAGTGAATTTCCAATAAACGATACTATATACCCATCATGTAGTGGGTTGGAGCTCCACACTTATTCATCCTACTTAACCAATTCATATCTGTTGAACTCTGTCTTTCCATCTCCACAACACTTACTCCTATACTTGCTCCTATTAAACACCATTCTACTCTCTGTTTCTATACATTCAAACTTATTTATTTATTTGAGTCCACATATAAGTAAGATCAAGCAGCATTTGTCTTTCTGTGTCTGGCTTATTTCTCTTAGTATAATGTTCTCCAGGTTCATCCATGCTGCTGAATACAGAAGGATTTCCTTGTTTTTTAAGGCTGGGTAACTCCTTCCTTCCTTCCTTCTTTCTACTTCCAAGATAAACCCCCAGTCCTTTTTATTATTTTTTTTTTGAAACAAGAGTCTCACTTGCTGATTCCATCCTGAAACCTGCAATACTCCTTTCCCAGCCTCCCAAGTACTGGGGTTACAGGCATGCACCACCATGTCTGGCTTTTCACTGTATTAAATATTGCCTTCCTCTCACTCTTTCTGGAGTAATTAGAACTTTACATTATCTTTTCCAAACTTCCATCTTTCTCTCATATTTTCTCCTATCAGTTTGGCTCTCTATGTCATTCTGAGTAAATTTCTCATATTTATCTGCCAACTGTTTAATTCTTCCACTCTGTAGAATGGGCTGTTTCAGCCATTGTTGAGATTTTTAAAAAATTCAATGAATACATTTTCACTTCTGTTTCTATTTAGTTATCTTATTGTATCATGGAATTTTTTAAAAAAAATTTGCACTTAACAATGGTTGGACTTCACAGGCTATGCAGTAGTTGTGCTGTTTGTAGTGTGAGAGTCTATTCTATTCTGCTGGGTTCTGGGTGAATCTGCACAAGGTCTGCCTCCTTCACTTGAATGTATATTTCTCTGGGGTTACCTTTCTTATTCTTTGCTGTTTTAATGCGCATAAATAATCGTGATAAATAATTGTTGAATTCTAAATGTTGCACTGTTTCTTTGTGGATCTTGTTCTATGAATTCATGTTCAGCTGAATTTTATACACACATCTCTGGTACAGCCTAGTTAATGATGGTTTTTTTTTTTATTATTTCACCAGAACCCCCAGGGTATCACCAGCCTGAGACCATAATTTAGTTTAATTTATTAGTTTGTGGGGATAACATGAATTTAAGTCTTAAAAACAAACAAACAAACAAAAATCATTGTGCAAATCAAGATAGAGATGTTTGTGCAAAGCCATTTGTGGGTCTGGGCTTTATGTTTGGTTCCCAATCCCATTGTCTCTGCTCACAGAGACCCTATTTTAGTTAACTTTCTCACCACCGTGATCCAAATGCCTGACATGCACAAACTTAGAGGAAGGGAGATGTATTAGCTCACAGACCTGGAGATTTCACGTTTTACCCCAGTTGCTAAGGAGGAGCCAGGGCTATAGGTAGGTCCTTAGGGTATGATGGTGGAGAGCAAAGGTGAACAAAGGTCAAAGAAAGAAAGTCAGATGCAGACACTGCAGCTGGGTGAGGTCAAGTTATGCACACTCATGCCCCTGAGCGCGCGCGCACACACACACACACACACACACACACACACACACACACACTGTACCCAGCCACACCCTAGGGGCCCACCCCACCTCCAAATATGATAACCTGCAGGGCATGAGGTCCGGTAACATATTACAGCTAAACTATAACAGACTACTTCACACCCCTTGTCAACCCTCCAACTCTTTTCTCCTTTCCATTCCACACTATAAGAGCTTATACCTGCCATTCTGGTTTTTAATTCCTTCTCTTTCTTCTTCTTTTTTTAGGGTCTAGTTTGCTTAAGAGCTAAATTATGGGTTTGAAGTCTGCTTGCTAAGATGAATTCCATATTTCTAAGTGGTATGAAATAAGAGGGATGCCAATTTATCTACTTTGTTTCATTGTTAAGCATATCTTTCTTGGCTCAGGTCTTTTACCTTCAACATTGTTAATATGATTGAAGCTTATTTTTCTCAAAGTTACACATAGTAGGCTTATAAAGAAGAAAGAATCACCCCTTCCACCATATCTCCCTACTCTCAATTGCTGCTGTCCAAAGGCAATAATTTCATCTAATTTTGCTATTTATTTTGACGTTTCTTTCTGAATTTCTAAGCATAGGTATTTCTGCTATAATGTCAAATGTATTACAAAATATAAATTAAAAAAAAAACTAGGGTTTTGGAAAGCAAGACCTTAAGATAACAGATTTACAAGAAAACGAAGGTCTAGGGCAAACAACTCAAAACTTATGAAACTTGGAAATGTGGAACATCAACTGAAACAATAATGAGCTTAATAAAGAGTCCTACAAATAAATCTCCAGTGTCATTTCCACCCAGCATGGCAGTTTCTGAATCTGTTTGCAGCCTAATTCCTGGGAGCTCATAGTTTTGCCTTCAAAATGGTAATACTCGAGGGCATCTCTCTGCTTGTCATAGAAACCAGTTTCACCAAAATTAAAAACCATTCTCAAGGTGGAGTCTTCCTCATCAATCTTTTCTCAGTGCTGAGAGAGATATCTTCACAGTTTATTCACTAATTCCTCCTATGTCTTCAGTTAATGGGAACAGCAACTGTTCTTAAAGCTACTTAAATGTCACAGTTTTCTCCAAAGGAAGGCATTTCTTCAGAAGTTTCCAGCTTTTTTTTTTTTCTTTTTCCCTCTAGTCATCAGATGTTGCAAATGCTTTCCTCTTAACTTTTGATAAAGCGTGCCTTTGAAAGCTTCAAAATAGCTACTGCAAGAACTCACACGCATCAAAACCCCTACATATAGGAAACAGACAACACATACAAAGCAATTCTCACTTAAGTGGCATATGTTGTTGGAGAACAAACCATCCATGGTTTGTGTTTTGGCTTTTAATACTATTTCAATGTTCTACCTTGGGAGATTAAATGCTAGGCCTCTTCTCAGTTCCTCAACATAAACCTCCACTGTCTCCATCAAGATCATCCACCCAATATAGTTTTATCAGTTGTTTTGGATGCATGAGCAAATTTATATTTCATATGTAAATTTTCTCTACAATCAGTTTACATAATGCTTTGGTTACATTTCCTCCCCATATAGCATATTTTTTTGAGGCTTAAAGATTACTTTGTTTCTGTATTTGTTTTATTTTAGAGGAAAAACACTATTAATTCAACATCCAACATTACAACACACTATAAAACCTGTCATCACATGGTCAAGCCAGATAACTGCCCAATTAAATAATCTCAGTTGTAGACAATCTGCTTGACTAATATTTGTTTGCTTAGCTCTTGTGTGTCATGAGATGATCTTCCCTGAACTTCCAGTCATTCTGCTAGGCTACATGACTCCCCACAAGGCCTGCCTGATGGCCAATTTTTGGGTTTCCCACGGTTCTCTTTCAGTTCTTGGTGTTTCCCAGTATTCCCTCCTGTGTTGCTATTTTATGTTTCCCATTGCTGTGACCAAAATACCCCACAAGAGCAACTTAAAGGAGGAAAGGTTTATTGGGGTTCATGGTGTCACTCCATAGGGCCAGCTCCCACGCATAAAAATGCAGTGGTGGAGCTGGCAGCAGGGGAAGCACAGAGGGATGCTGTTCTTACATGACGGAGGAGGCCAGAGCAGAGAAAGAGAGGAGGAGGCAGCGGCGAATGAGTATATATAGCACTCACGGACACACTCCCAAAGACCTGCCTTCTCCAGCCATGACCTACCTGCCTATGTTACCACACAATAAACCTATTCAAATTATTAATCCATCATTGGATTTTTCCACTGACAATTGGAACCCTTATGATTCAATTGTGTCACGTCTGAACAATTTTGCATTGCTGATACATGAGTTTCTGCTGGAGACATTCTGTATCCAAATCATAACCATAGCTATCTCATTTGTTTGAAACATTTGACTTTTTGTTTGTTTGCTTGATTTATGCTCTCCAATGGACTTACATGAAAAAAACTCTAAGAGATTATTTGTTACCTTGAATACTTTAGCATATATTCTACTTTCACAAATAAAAAGTTTGCTGGCTATGGAATTCATATTATGTCAGAATTTTAAAGTCGTTGGACTATTGCATCTTGTACTAATTTGGAGAAGTTGTTGGCCACTCCAGTGAGTAATCCTTTATGTATGTTTCCTATGTTATTTGTAAATCTTTTAGGATATTGTCTAAATTCTTAGTCTTCTGGAAATGTCACAATGATGTGCTTTATTGTCTTCCTAGTTGTTTAGGGGTATGTGGCAAGCTCTTTTCAGTATTAAAATATGTATTCTCTAATTTTAGTAAATTTTCAATTTTTTCCCCTTGGGACACTTCCTCCTTTCATTTTTTCTCGACTTCTTTCTTCTAGAAAATATACTATCAGTTGTAGAAGTTCCTATGATCTTCAGAAATTCTAGTATTGTCTCTGACATTTTCCATCTAACTTTCCTTTTTTGTTCTGCTTTTGGGAAATTGTCTTTAGCTTTATTTTTAGCTACTTTATTGAATTTTCAATTGCTGGTATATATTTCAGTTTCCTATAGATTTTTCTCTACATGTTCCTATTTTTACAAATTCCTGATCTTGTTCCATACTCAAAAACTATGTTTTAGAAATTATGGCATTCTTCTCTGATGTGAGAGGCTTTCCTTAAATGTCTGCTGCATCTCGTTCATGTTCAAGGTTGACTCTGAAAGCCTGAAGCAAAGTTCTGTGTGTCTTGTCCACTGCTGGCTGAAGTATGCTACTATCAGTTGTTCAGGTTGACCATGGCCATTTCACTACTGTCCATGACAGCAGTCACAACTTCTATGGGAATGTTATCTTCTGTTGCTCTATGTCTTCAGTCAACAATCCTCTAATATTCATCCATGAAATTGGAAATCTAGCTGTTAATATTGGATGGGATGAGCAAAGGTAGCACCAGGTTATCTCACTTCTTTTTTGTTGACTTTTTTATAATCCCCTCTTTCCATGCAATACTTCACTCCTGCCCTTGGCTGTACTTAACATCATCTCTTCCCATGAGAAGTCTCTGTTACTTTGTCAACTGTCTCACTTTATGAGTCATCAAGGTGAATTGGAAGAGCCAGGTGCTCCCCTACAGTCTTACACTCAGTTCTCCTGTTCTATCCCACCGAAGTCTCAACACTAATTGCTCAACACCAATTGCACCTGTTGTGTTCAATTTATGCCACATTTTAGGGTTCACCTGGTTTCTTCTTAGGTCTCTCTTTGCTTCTCCCTCATTAGAGTTTTATTGTATCAGATTTCAATTTCTCTCCCTTATCAAGTCAGCCATCACTAACCCATCTGAGTTGCCTTTTGCAAGATTTTGTTGACATCCCTTGAATTTGTTGCCTCTTGTTGCAAGGTTTTTTATCTTGAGATTTATATTCCTTTGTCACGATTTATCTTCTGGAGAGAGGACACATGACTGTGTGTTGAATCTACCCGGCTTGTCTTGAAGTTTTGCTTTGAGTCTTGAATGATGAGCATGAATAAATCAGAATAGAGTTTGGTCATGGAAAAGATCACCGCACTGAGAGAGGGACAAGGCAGTGGCAGATGGCAGTGGCATTATATGTCAGGACTGAATATGATAGGAAGAGATGGAAACTTAATGTACCACTCAGTTACATGATATTTGGATAGAGTTGGTTTTTCTGAGTTGCTGAGGGTCTTGCTACGATTGCTGAGATTGGCCTCAAACCTATAATTCTCTGGTCTTAGCCTCTCAAGTACTAAGATTACAGGTGTGTGCCACCATGTCCTGCAAATTTGCCATCTTGTACATGAGCTACTTATTTATTTATTTATCTTGTTTCGAATCTCCAGAATCCCCATGGTACCATCATTCAAATCTTCCATTTCATACTTTTCCTTCTGACTTGATATTCTGAAGCTGTTTTTATTTTCTCCTCATCAAATTTCTTTTCACAGAATGTCAGATTTCCTTTATTGGCTATGCATCCTGACTTTATAAATACTATATACAGAAGCAAATATTCTGTGGCACCTCTTCTGGGCATTTGCTAGTGCCGTGGATGGAATCCAGAGCCTGAAGACCCTTGGTCCTGTCTCTATTTTGCACCTCTCGCCAACTTTGAGGAGAGTCGTCTCCTTAGGTAGCCTTCATAGTAGCAAATTCGGCAACTTTGGGCCAGTTAAGTAAAATCACTACTTCCTCAAGTCATTGAGTTCCAATCTACCTAAACATTACCTTACAGCTTTACTTATTTACCATGTCAGGAGGTGAATGATATCCCTGAAGTTTTCAATGCATAATTTGTATCATTGAAGCTAACAGCTCCTATTAGGTACTCTAAACAGGATGTGACTTTTCTATATTCCAGTTTCCTTCTCTTGAGGAGTACAGGACAAGAGTGGATCAGAGGAGACTTTCTGTTTGTTTCTGCTGATGATAGCATGAGACTCAGCATGAGCTTAAGGTAGCTTGTCTGCTTTTATCTTAATAGTTAGTTGGCATTTAACTCACCAGGGCTCCGCTGGCTAATGCCTTCAGAAATCCTAAGTGCTATAATATGTGAAGTTCACCTTTCTTGTGCTTAACTTCAGTAAGAAAAGAAAAAGAAAAAAATTCATGGTAAATTGTAAACAAGTTTAAATACATATAAAAAAAGTCCCAAACATCTGCTTTAGACCATGAAGAGTACTTTAAAATCCCTACCTGCATGCTTCAGTGTTCTCCTGAAAACCTTTACCTCCCATAGCAGAAAAGGTCAGACTACCCAGAGTGGTCAAGGTCAGTGTGTAACCTTGATTCTTCTTCTGAGACTCGGCCACTTCTTCCAACTTCTGAGACTTTGTTTCTGTTAGGTGAAATTTTCAGATTTTTCTTCCTAATGTGGTTAAAGCTCAGAACTTCAGAGTGAACTCTGATTCTTTTCTCTTCTTTCACTTCCTGCCAGCCACTGAAGCCCAGAAGAGATACTTTCATCCTCATTGAGTATTTTTATTCTTAAAAATGATTTATTTACTCTTTTTAATATTTATTAAGTATCTAAAATATAGCAGGTTCCACATAAGCTGTTTACATTTGCAATATCATTTAGTCTTTACAAATACTGCACCAAAAAGAGATAAAATAACTGAAGCTTCTGCTAAGGACAGTAAAAGGCAGGCCAAATGCCTTTTACAGTATCCATGGGACCAGGAAGTTGTGTCCTGCTGGAATCCTGGCGTATCCAGATGAGCACTAAATGAGAATCTTTTCATAAACCTCAGTCCACTCATGGATAAAATCAGAAGTAAAAATTAGATTATAAGTCTTGATAATGACAAACCAAAAATAACAACAAGGTGATATTTATGACACTCTAATGTCTTTTTGTACATTCCCTGTATCTTTCACAAGAATACTGCATGGAAGGTGATAACATCCCTATATTACAGAAGAGGAAACAGGGTTTATTGCTAAGTTGATTCTAGTTCCAAAAGGTCCCAATTTATTTTAATATGTTAAAAAATTAATACTATAGAATATATGGCATGCTGTAAAAGATGCAGAATGTCAAGTCCTATCAGTGGATGAAAAGGAGAAGAGATTGGTGCTGGCTGTGAGTGCTTGGTAAAGAAAGGAGATTAGAAATTTGAAGGCAAAGTAAGATCTATATACATATGCATTCAGTAAGATCTGTATATATATATGTATTGCATGAGGCAGAAAGACAAGATTGCTGAACACCAAGGTCTGAATAGAGCTAATTAATATATACTCAGGGGTAGGAGTCCTCAAACATAATCATAAAATTATTTCAATATTGAGCTATGTTTTAAGATAGTGGCTCTCCATTTCTGGTTTGCTTTAAAGAAATCCAGTGCATGCGATTTGTAGTGCCAAATCCTCCGTAGAAGGTCCCTACCTTGTGATCCATTTCATCATTAGACTCATAGTTAATGATACCATCTGAAAGTGCTGAGACGAGTGAGACATGAAATTTCTTTCTGTAACACCTCATCAGGTGTTGAGGACAAGTCTACAGGGAAGAAATTAATTATCTGCAGCCCATACCACTTTAAAAAATCAGGAAGAGTATTTAATTCCTCCTCTTGGTAAATTATGGGAAACCTCTAAAGAGTAGTGAATCGACCTAGCTGGAAGGCAAAAAAATTCTTTAATGAAATTTTTTTTCACTTGATATCCTTATCAGGATATTAAGAACTTTGGCAAGTTCTCCCTTGGATAATTTCTCATGAATTACAGTCGTTAATGGTATAGAAACCATCACCACCAACACACTTACTGTATGCACAACTTTTCAGAATTTTGACAAGAAACTATCAAAAGAAGCACCACTAACAGGGCAGAGTACATCCTAAACATACTAAGTGCGAGCTTACTCAGTAATAATGGATTATGTTGTCCCAATTTCAAGCAGTCCCAGCAGACATTTCTTGATGATGGAAAGCATCACCTCTGGGTACCTTAGGATGGATACTCCATCCTCAGCTGGGTGTGGCCTCCTGTTTTAGTTTAAAATCTTCATCATCTTTTCTTGTTCTCTTAGTGAGTGAGTAAAAACAATACCACTGTGTGTATTGTAGGTGACAGCTTATTTTCCTCGCCTTGGATATGTTTTCATTTCCTGTTTCTTCATGGCTTTCTACCTTTAGTGAGCAGTAAGTCACTTCTGCTCTTTTGGGAAGACTTCCCTGGTAATCGCTCTCCTTTTTATTGCCTTTGATGCTTCCTTAGTGATCTTGATCTCCTGCTAGTGCAAAGGTGTAGAGCTCAACTCCCTGGGTAGACTCTGGTGAAGAGAAGTATGCTTAGTTTACTTGTGCTTCCATAGCAAAATGCCAAAGACTGGGTGACTGAGAAAAAACAGAAGTGTATTTTCTCATGGTTTCGGGGACTAGAAGTCCAAGATGAAGATGGTGGTGGTTCTTCTGAGGCCTCTGTCCTCTGCCTGTGGCTTCACAGTATTGAAGCCCTCTGTGAGTGTCTGAGTCTTAATTACCTCTTCCTATAGAAACAACCATCATATCAGATTAGGGCCACATACATCTGACCCCATTTTACCTTAATTACCTCTTTAAAAGTCCTGTCTCCAAAAACAGTCACATTCTGAGGAATGTGATCTGAGGAAAGGGTTTAGGACTTCAACACATAAACTTTGTAAGAAAACAGTTCAGCCCATCACACCTTAATAATGCCACTGCGGAAAAGTCACAATGTATAGTAACATGTTCATGGATCTGGTGAGTCTCATAATGAATATATTATTTAACTTTGTCATTAATTAATGTATTTGATTTTTAATGACATCTACTGAGATGTAATGGGGGAAATGTTACATGAAAACACTTAGAGAACTCCAGCTCTCCTGTCTGGACATGCCAGAAGAAGACTTGGGGTCATGGTGTGTTCCTTCTGACTCACTATTGGAAAGGCAGTTTCACAAAGTTTTAGGCCAACCCAACTCCAAAGATATCATCTGTAGAAGGAAAAGTGCATATGAGCATGTCACCAAATACGAGCTCATGAAAACAGCTGCAAAACTGAATTTGCAAAACTGAATTTGCATCTTTATCTGGCATCTTCTTAAACAGTTCCCTTTCCCTCACACCTGTAGCTCATCTGCCAGCAAACTAAATCAGAATGTCAGAATGCTTTTTTTTTTTTTAAACCACTGTCCCTGTTCCCATACTGATGCCTATCATCCCAACTGGTGTCTCTGCATCTGCATTGTCACCACGCCAGTTTATTACCCTCCCAATAATAAGAATGATCCTGTTAATGCCAATCAGGTCCTGCTGCTGCCCTGATCACTTCTTCCATGGATGTTTCCTTGCAATGGTTCCTGTGGTCCTGCACTTCTGGTCACCATGACCTCTCTTGCCCCAATCCCTACCACTTCCCTACCTGCTCTTCTAACTGGATTCATGCCAGTTGCTTGAACATCAGGCACACTCTCACCTCAGGGCCTTTGCACATGATTCCTGTGGATCAGAAACATTGTTCTCCATATGCTTAACCCAGCTTGCTCCTTCACATCTTACCTGTGGTTTCTTTCTTTCTTTTTTTCTTTCTTATTTTTTTTTTGTGGTAGGGGCATTCTCCTTCTGAGCGACACCCCTAGTCTATTTTTTTTTTTTTTTTTTAGTTTTTATCTTGAAACAGGACCTCACTAAGTAGCTGAGGCTGGCTGAGAACCTGGATCCTCCGGTCTCAGCCTCCCAAGTATTGGGATTACAGGCGTGTGCTACCATGCCCAGCTCCTATCTGTGTCTTCTTAAACATCACTCTCAATGAGGTCTTCTGTGAGATGTCTATTTAAAAACACAACCTTTTAACGCACCCTATTTCCTTCTCCTGAAATTTTCTTAAAATCATCTTCAAATGGCATGCTTGTTTTGTTCATTGCTGTCTTTTCATTACCTGGATTCTAGGACATGACTAGCATGTAGGTGGTGGTCAATAAGTGCTTTTTTGAGTGAAAAGATTAATTTCATTTGGATTACCAATTTTCCATTTTATCATACTACAGGTCATTCATTCATTCATTCATTCATTCATTCATTTGCAGCAAGTGAGCATTTATTAGAAATCTGATACTTCGCTTCTACAGGGATAAGTGTAATAGTCGTAATTCTGAATAGTGTATATTTGTCAAGCAAATTGAAATACCTATGGCATTTTTAGTTTTTCTTTGTAAATGGTTTGCTTTACTATCCTAGCAACACCAATAATTTTATTTCATATAAAATTATGACTAATATTAGTAAGGCATAACCTCCTTGCTATGCAATTTGCCAAGTACTTTATATCATTTTCTAGTTTAATCCTTTCAAGTCATATGAAATGTGTAGCATTATGATCACTATTTAATAGACAAAAACACAGAGGTATAGAAATGTGGTAATTTCCCCATAGTCTTTTAGGGCTTATAAGTAATAGAGTAGGATTGAAATTCATTTAATGTATATCTAAAAACTAACTTATTTCTTTTATCTCTTCTTTACTGGTACTCTTGATATTTTCAGAAAAAAAATATTAATGTCAAAATATATCAATGTCAACTGCTCCCAAATATCCAACCAAAAATATTCTTTTGAGCCTCCCTTATTTTCCTAGACAAACAAGCATGACAAGCCATTCACCTCCTAGGCTTTGTATTGCAGAGAGAGCCAGACAATACCACTTTACATAAAACCCAAACAACAGTGAGGCTGCAAGTGACTGGCTGGGTGACATGACAGAGAGTGACCCTCGGGCCACTTTAAACTAGGTGGTCAGGAAAGTGTCTCTGAGGAGATGACATTTAATTTGATATTCAAAGATTGAAAGACATGTGCCATGTGTCCAGAAAAAAATCATTGCAAGCAGAAGAAATAGCTGGTGCAAAGGTATTCTTCTGTTGTTTTGTTTTTTAGCGGTACTGGGGATGGAATCCAGAGGCATTCTACCTCTGATCTACACCCTCAGCCCTATTTTATATTCTTTGTTTTGAAACAGGGTCTCACTAAGTTGCAGAGGGCCTCACTAAGTAGCTGAGACTGGCCGTGGACCCAGATCCTCCCGTCTCGGCCTCCCAAGTACTGGGATTACAAGCCTGCACCACCACACCCGGCTTTGGTGCAAAGGTCTTAGTGCAGAAATAATTTGACTTAAGAGCAGGCAAGGCACACGTGGCTGGAAGGGGGTAACTGAGGCAATAAATTGTGAGAAATAATGATGAAAGGGTAGACTGAAACAACATGGGGCAGACCTTGGTAACAACAAGCAAGGGAATAGAATTGCATTCTAAGCATTAATAGTATTGTTTGTTTGTTTTGGATACTGGGAATTGAACCCAGGAATGTTGTACCTCTGAGCTGCAGTCATAGCTCCCCCTTTTTTGACTTTTGAAACAGGGTCTCACTAAGTTGCTGAGGCTGCCCTGGAACCTGCGATCTTCCTTTCTCAGTCTTCCAAGTCCTAGGATTACAGGTGTTCGCCACTGAACCCAGCTGATAGTGATAGATTTTAGAGATAAGAAGGATGAGGAGAAGACTAACTTGGAAACGTGTCTTGGTCCAGAATGGAAGCAGTGGAGATGAGGATAAGGTGAGGGGGTGTTTTGGAAGTTGACCTGTAGGAGTTGCTGAGAAGGCAAGCTGGGGTGGGGAAAGGAAGAGAACTCAATATCAGCCCCTTGGGTTGAAGACTGGGCTCTCTGGATAGCTGATGGTGTCATTCTGTAATGAGAATGACTTGGGTAGGTAAAGGTGTGGTGCAGGATAGAGGGAAATCCATAGTTCAGTTCTTGGTGGGTTGAGGTGTGCACTAGGCAGCTGCTTCCCCAATATGGGTAGAGGATTGGTTCCAGGATTCCTGAGGATACCACAGCATGCAGATGCTCAAGTCCCTTATACAGAAGGGCTTAGCATTTGTGTATAACCCATGCATATCTTACTGTGTAGTTTAAATCACCTCTAGATTACTAATAATGCCTAATAGAATGTGAATGTTATGCAATCAGTTGTTATACTGTATTGTTCAGGGAAAAATGATAAAAGGAAAATGTCTTTACGTGTTCAGTTGAGACACAATTCCTTAAAGAGTTTTCAGTCCCTGGTTGGTTGAATCTGCAGATACAGGACTCACAGATAAGGAAGGCATGCTGTATTCTATTTGACCTTCTTAGTGACTCACCTCTCTTTTCCCATCAATTCTTGCATCCTGGGAGGCTGACCATGGTATCATTGGCCATCCTTGACCTCTGTCATTCAGTAGCTTTTATCCAACAAAAAGTTCCAGACTATCAGACAGGAGAAGGCAAGTAAAAGCAGAGTGTGGAGTACCCAGGCTCCTTGTTGGGTGACTTTCAAGGGTCTAGGGCAACCCTTTTCCACAGTCCGCACCTCCTGGCTGCTGCTGGTCTCCATAGCTACCTCTTTAAATGCTGGAATCCTTTCTTTTCTCTTGCTCTTTCAGATCATGATGTAAATGTTCCAGTTAGAGCTCTTTTGGTTGGTTTCACTAAGCTTTGCCTACAACTTTGTAAGTAGTCCTTTTCCTAAAAACCTGTTGCAATCACTTCCATTGCCAACTACCTGATTGCTGTTTGTATCTCTCTGCTGCCAGGTTCCCATGTGATACAGGAGTGACGTGGAGAATCATGGGTGCTTCAATAGGGCCCTGGGGAACAATAGTGGGGAATGGAGGCTGGATTTCCATGCTTGAAGGTCATTCACTTATAAACCCTAGGTTAGCTCATTCAGGAAAAGTTCCCCCAGTTCTCAAGAGATGTCCCTGAGAGAGCACATGCTTCCCACCCAGCCAGGCAATGAGCACGTTGGCTGACTCCCTCTTCTGTCTTCCCTCGGCTTCCTCCAAGGAAGGCAGTGAGAAGCTATCAGCGTTCCTCTTGCAACCTTCCATGTGAGGCTGGGTTTTCACAGAGCCATTATCTCTTCTAATTTGCTTCCCAGAATGCGTGCTGGCAAACAAGTAGCAAGCACAAGTAGCCCCGCGTCTCTCTGCTTTCTGCTTCATAATGTGTTTTTCCTTCTTGAGGGCGTTGGTTGTATTGACAGATCTTCCGTGTGGGATGAAGAGTGCACATCAGATTCATCAGCGATGCCATTAAAGCTCTGTCTGTGAGGTCAGTTACTCAGCAAAGCATGAAGATGAATTCAACAGACCAGCTATTCAGACTCAGGTGCGAGCTGGCAGGCAGGCAATTAATGTTTTACACAGAGGTATTTTGGGTATTAATAACACACCGAACATAAAAGGCAACTAGAAATCCTCAGTGTTCCATTGAAAAGAGAACGGCTGAGAGCGATTTCCGAGGGGTGGAAGTAGCTTCTGGAGGCTCAGGATTAATTACATGAGATCTATCTCCTTCATTACCGCAGGAAGTGGTAGCTGCTATTATTTAATTGGAGCTGTTGTTATTTAATTTCTTTTATATTCTGAAGAGCAATTAACAGAGTGAGGAGGGGTAGGCTTTAACTTTTTTTTTTTTTTTTTTTTTGCGGTACTGGGGATTGTACTCAGGGGCATTCTACCTCTGAGCTACACCCCCAGCCCTATTTTTTATTCTTTGTTTTGAAACCGAGTCTCACTAAATTGCAGAGTGCCTCACTAGGTAGCTGAGGCTGGCCGAGAACCCGGATCCTCGGGTCTCAGCCTCCCGAATGCTGGGATTACAAGTGTGCGCCACCACGCCCGGCTAGGCTTTAACTTTTTAAAGCTTTCTCTTGCCTTCATAGTTTTGAAGGCATAATTTTTACTTTGTTGACTCCACAAAACATACCTAGTTTCTTACAGAAGATACCAATCTCTCTCCTTGGAGTTTCTGTTGAGCTTCCCCTTTGAATGATACCACCTAGTCCAGAATTTTCTGCATGTTTCATGTGCTCCTCCCTGGAGTTCTGGGGTTCCTTGTACCCATAGTTTAAGACCACCCAGGTAGATCTTGCTTGGATTCTAAATTGAAAACTTTTGCTGAGCATGGTGCTGCATGCCTGTAATCTCAGTACTTAGGAGGCTGAGACAGGAGAACCGCAGGTTCCAGGCCAACCTCAGCAACCAAGTGAGACCCTGTTTCAAATAAAAAAATAAAAAAATAAATAAAACAGGGTTGGCGCTATAGCTTGGAGGTAGAATGCCCCCGAGTTCCATCCCTAACATTAAAAAAATGGAAAAATCTCAATTTTATGTTTCAAAGATTAGCTCTAAATGCATTGTCCTTCTTCGAAAGCCACAGAAAACCCTTTATTCTGTTTTTTTATAATCCCCAAATTATCACCCTTTTGTATACTTAGGAAATCCAAAACTCTGAAAGGTCACAAGATTACAGAAGTTGCCAAGATTTTCTAGTCCATACCCCTCAAATTACTGATGTGAAAACAGAAACAAAGGCGAGAAACCAAACGGCAGCTGGGGCAGAATCACTGAGCTTAGTAACAGAGCCTGACTTCCAGAATCAGGTTCTCCTGATCCCAACCTGAGGTTCCTGCCTCGGCCTAAGGAATACTCATGCATTGATAAAATAGTGCTTGACAAAGTTCACTGACAATTCCTCAAACTTTAGCACAGTCTCTAGGATCTTGTTAAAATGTACGCTCTGCTGCATCAAGTCTGACTGAAGCCTAAAAGTCTGTTTATTTTGTTTAGTTTGGTACTGTGGATTGAACATTCTATCTCCAACTTACACTCTCAGCCCTTTTTATTTCTTACTTTGAAACATGGTCTAAATTGCTGAGGCTGACCTCAAACCCGTGATCCTCCTGTCTCAGCCTCCCAAGTACTGGGATTGGAGGATGCACTATTGAGCCCAGCTGAGCGTCTACATTTATAGCAAAATTCCTGGTGATGTGGATGCTAGTGGGGCAGAGATCACTCTCTGGATAGCAAAGGATCAATATAGATTAGAATAGCATGACTCCTACAGGAGACATTCATTCATTTTTGTACTTGCCTTAATCCAGTCCTCATCTTCTGACTCTAGCACCTGATTTTTTTAAAACATTTTTTATTGGTGCATTGCAACCATACATCTTTGTGAGGTAGAAGCTGGTAGCAGCATACATGCACACAGGTCTCAGTTAACACTTCAGTAATTCCTGCCCCATTCCCTACCCCTCCTTCCTTCTCATGTTTAGTTTAGTGATTGACTTTGATATGTTTGTTAATGTACATCATATGCTTTAGGTGTTTCCCCACCTCCCATCACCTTGAATTAGGTCACCTTCTTTGCTCATCTGAGGTTTCTCCTTTTTCGTCTCGAGTCTCTCTTATGTTCCAAGGTCTCCATTACTTCTGCATATTAAGGAGAGCATCCAATTTTTTTTTTTTTTTTTTTTTTACTTTTTGCCACTGACTAATCTCATTTAGCATAATGTTTTCCAGTTCCATCCATTTCCCTGCAAATGACATGATTTTGTTCTTCTTGATGGCTGAGTAAAATTCCATTGTATATATTCCATAGTTATATAATCCATTCATCTGTTGATGGACACCTTGGCTAGTTCTGTAGTTTGGCAATTGTGAATTTGCACCTGATTTTTATGGAACCAGCCCCTTCTCCCTTACCACAGTGTCCTCTAATCTGTCCAGTCCTTCTTTATGCTCCAGCTCCACTGTCAGCTTGTGCCCCAGGTGTGGGCTGATGATTCAGGTGTGGGCTGTGGACCAGTGTTTTTTGCTCCAGATGTGCATTTGATCCAGGTGTGAGCTTGTGAGTCAGCCCTGTCCAATAAGTACTTTCTACCCTCCTGCTGCATGGGTTATATTGGCAATGGGCACATAAAACAAGCCTTGCAGAGCAGAGCCATTCCAATATTTGTTAGTACTATTGAGAAACATGCATTCTTTTTTTTTTTCCTGGACTCACAAAAAAAAAAAAAAAATGTGGAGCCAGAGGAGCTGTGACATTATTTTAAAAACATGTGCCTAAGAGGGAGTTTGGTACCTAGGAATGTAACTCTAGAGTGAGTCTACTGCCTAGGAATGTAGCTCTAGGGAGGGAGAAAGTAGAAAGTGCCTCTTGAGGATGTCATTGAATACCTGGATCCTGCTGTACCTAAAACTAGCTAGATTGACCCCCTGTATCTTTCTATTTCATGAGACAATAAAATTCCTATATCTTCTTGAATTGAGTATTGTCACTGAAAACCAGAAGAATCTTGGTTGTTATAGTTTCTGCCAGAAAGGATCAGGAAAGGATTAGTTATCAGAAATCAAATCCTATAGAGAAATAGGAATTGGTTAATAAGTTACCTAGAAACCTCTGGACTCTTAGACTTTGAGAATTCTCAGGCATCCCAGAAAACCCCACTAAACCTCAGTTCCTTGTGCAGGCTGGGAAAACCAAAGATTATGAGTTCGGTATTCCTGAACTCCCTTTCCTCACTGTCCCCAAAGGAGTCCTAGGGACAGTTTCCCCTTGCCTTATATCCTACAAAGAGGGGGAATTACTTTGTAGTCTCTTATACACTTTCTACATCATAGCCCCTTCCCAGGGCAGGACCATGCCATCGCTGGGGTTCCATGCCTGTCCTTGCCTCTTGCTGTCTCCATGACCTAGATGGACAGTTAGCTTCACTGTCTCAGAACCTCCAGTGATACATATGCAAAACAAGGCCAGAGAAACAGTTCTGGCCCAGCTACAGTGCAGATTAAATAAGAAGTTATGAGTAGACCTAAAATCCATTTTGGCCCAATCTTTTTCTCTTTCCATTTTATTATTTAGGTTTTTGACACCCCTCCCCCAAAGCCTCTTTCCTTTTGGATCTACCCATTCTAATTGCTAATTCCCTTTACCTTTTTCAGACATCTTTTCCTGGCTCTGGTGCCAACCAGAAACCCATCAATTACCCCATCCCTCTCCACAGATCATTTCTTAAGCCCCAAACATCAAGGTCTCCAACCCCATTGTGCTAAGTTGAAAGTTCAGTCAATTCAAAATTAATGCTGAGGGTACTATAAAATGATTGCATATAAAACCATGCCGATCAGGAGGGAGCTAGCTGGTAGTCTCTTCTTGGAGTCATCTAGACCCTCTGCCTGTAGTTTGAGCGTCTACTGGCAGCTGGGGACCCTCTGGATGTACCGCCACTGCTCTCCCTGTAACAGGGATGATGTCCAGCAGAAGGTAGGGAAATGATTTATATTTGTTTGGAAAGGGAGGGAAGAGTACTGAAAACCCTGAGCAAACACGCAGAGGAGTGATACAGCCACTTTCAACTGTTTAACCTACTTCACTGTATGGCTGTTTTCTAAACGCTGTACCACTAAGCACCCTCAGGGGTAGGAGCCTGGGGAAGGAAGCCCATCGGAGTTGACTTGCTCTCCCCTATTTCTATTTTTTTGCTTTAGAAAGATGGTGCAGGAGGATGCAGCCTTGGTACGTCAGGGCCAGTGGCTTTCTGAGCACCTGCATCCTGCCCAGAATTGTGTCCCAACCCCAACCCAGTACAGATATCATGAGTCTTCTCATCTTCTGCTCACCAGAGTCACCTCTGAATTAGATGCATTATCCACGGGAGAAAGCCTCACATATAAGTATCATAAGATGAAGAGTAAAGCAAAGGAGTGAGCAAAAGGAAGAAGCACAGGAAGGCTGGCAGAATGGATTTGGAACCCAAAGGACTAAGCTCCAACTCATTCTATTATTAATGCAATGCTCTCCAAACTCTCAAGTCTCTGTTTCACTTTGGCTTCTCTCTAATCAGTTGTAAAATGCAAATTAGCTGCAATGGCTTCACTGCTTAATACTCTCAAATGCTTTCTCACTGTGTTGGCATCAGATAGCAACTCTCTGTAGGTCCCCTGTGCTCCAGGCTGGATGTGCTCCTTCTACTCCCTGAGCATGGCAGCCTCATTTGCCCACAGACCTTTGCATCTTTCTCTCTTTTCCCTCAGAATATCACATGATGCATCACTATTACTTGTTTCCAAATTAGTTCTTATATCACCCTCTATACTACCACTCTCCCAGCTCTCCCACCATTCCCCACCAGATCCCTCTATTGCCAACCCCCTCCCCCCCGGATGGATACTCTTGGAACTTATCTTGTTTACTCACTCTCTGTTCTTTTTTATTTTGTCTGTTTCTCTTCCATTGTACCCGGTGTAAGAGATGCTCAATGAGTAATGTCTATAACAAGTTGGGTGATCTTGCATGAATTATTTAATCGTTCTGGGTCTCAGTTTCTTCATTGTTAAATTAAAGACATGAGACTAGGGGACTCTTCAATGTATAAATTCTGCACCCTGCAGCTGAATGTATGATTTGGAATTGGGATAAAGGAAACTATGGCTCAAGAATGAGACATGAGGTTGATTTTGTGTGGTGATAAAGATCTGATTAGTAATATGAGACTGATGAAAAAAAGGTTAAAATCTAGAAGATAATTCTAATTAAGTCCATAATTAAAGGCTGTTAGTGAATTCAGATTGTAGAGAAGGTAATTCCATTTTAAGCAGATGGGTGTCTAGAAGACCTTGTAGGGGAGTAGATATTTGAGGTGGGCCTTAAAAGATGAACTATCTTAAGAAATTCCCATTATCTTTGAGTATAAAATAAGTATTTTAAGATAACTCCCACTCAATTCTAGACTTGGAGCAAGGGAAATATAATGAAAAAAATGGAGAAACTAGGGTTAAAACCCAGGGAAGACTGTTAGATAAAATATATGATATCCAGTTAAATTTGAATTTCAAATAAACACTATTTTTATAAAATTATATACTGTGCAATATTTGGATATGCTTGTACTAAAATAATTATTGATTATCTGAAATTCACATTTAACTGCGAACTCTGTATTTTTATTCACTGAATCTGGCAGTCCTAAACCCAAGACAACAGATGACAATAATGTTCCTGTTCAGATATTACATCTCTCTGAGAGTCAAAAAGCTAATCCTCTGGTCATATCCAGAGTGAGGGGAAAGTGTATTTTTGGCCCCAAGTTTTCCAGGCCCTGAACTTATCAAGGTTATCCGTTAAACATATGGATGTACATCTCCCCATGCTAAGACAGACCTCATATGCTGCTGTTTGTTGTCTTTTTTTTTTTTTTTTTTTTTTTTGTGGCACTAGGGATTGAACCCAGGGGCATTCTACCTCCGAGCTACATCCCCAGCCCTATTTTTTATTCTTTTATTTTGAAACCAGGTCTCACTAAGTTGCAGAGTGCCTCACTAGGTAGCTGAGGCTGGCCGTGAACCCGGATCCTCCGGTCTCAGCCTCCCGAATGCTGGGATTACAAGCGTGCGCCACCATGCCCGGCTTGTTTGTTGTCTTTTGATAATTATTGTTTTCCTTCTTACTCTTAAAATGGCCCTTTTTTTTTTTTTTTTTTTTTTTTTTTTTTGGCAAGGGGATGCCTCATATGCTCACCTTCACAGTAAAGGCATTACTTCTGCTTAATAACCACTCACCATGTATGTATGAACCAAATTTATATCCTAGCCAAACAACACATTTCTCAGTGCCTCTGACATTGAAGGTCACTTACAATTAATTCACACTGCAATTTCTAGATACCTAAATGCTGTTACAGCTGAGCATTCTCCCACTCTGTCTTCCTTTATGGTCTCCATTCATTAAACACTGGAGCTGAGGTAGGAAGTGTCCAAGCCTCCCACCTAGGCTGTCACCCTGAGATTTGAGTGAGTAGTGGCACCTAATCCCATCCCATCTGCCTCTTCCAAAAGGACTTTTCCCATCCTGAGTCCCTGCTCCCTGAACCTCCCTTTTGCACCGAAGCTGCCATTCTCACTCTGTTCTGTAACTGTCTCTCCTCCAGCTTGTAAGTTTCACGAGGGGAATAGCTTTCCCTTGCTAATGCTCTGGCAGCCCAATGTTCTGCATGTAGCAGTTATCAATGTCTGCCGAATGAACCAAAAGATGACCACGCGCATGCACAAGTAAGGTCCCCAAGAAGACAAAGAATGCTGGGAAAGTGGAGAGGCGTTTAGGAGCCCCTGGTGTCTCTGTGCATCTGGTTCCAATATAGGAATCCAGCTGGGCATCTCAAGGAAGCACTTTAGAGGCATATTCCTCCCTGGCCCGCATCATTGACTCCACATGGCCAATTTTCCAAAATCCGGAAGGGGTTCCTCTGTGAACATCTCCACTCACACTGAGTTAGAAACGGAAATGGCAATAACAGTCACAAACAAAATAGCAAACTGGTTCCCCACTGCTGGCCACATACTGTGACTCTTTAAGGGTCTGTCTCTCAGAGAGAACACATCTGTCACATTTTGCCTCCTGGGCGTATAAACGAAGGGTGTCAGGTGGAAAGTGCCACTTTTCATAGGGCAGGCCAGGACCTGTTCCCCAAGGTGGCCATGCCATTTCCTCATGAGTTCCATGTTTGGTGATTCAAGAGCCCAAATGGCCAGACCTACAACTGAGGTATTCCAGAAGACCCTTCTGTCCTACAGGCGACTAGCATCTTCTGCTACATTCCAGCACACAGGACATTTTGTTTTCCCTGTGTGTACTTTTAATAAGTAGACATTTCATTTTTATAACAATCACATGAAGTGCAGACAATTATTATAACTCCAATTTGACTGAAGAAAAAGGTGAAGCTCAAAGAATGACTTGCCCAAGGCCACCCAGTGGCTGCAGGACAGAGCAGGAATTGGAGCCCCATCATATTCACAGCAGGGCTGACCCTGAGCTGTTTTGACTGCTAGTTTCAAGGACTGTCTAAGCAGTCTTCCAATTAATGCTCTCTGTATGTAATTTACCAGCATTCTAGGGAGTTACTTGTTATGAACACACCTTTTGGATGAGAACATTGAGAGTCTGTAAAGTTACAGAAATTATACAAGGCCATGAAACAAGTGGCACAGTCCAAGTTCAAACTCAGACACATGAAACAAGAAACTTGTGATTCATCCCCCCCCCTTTCTCTCATGTTAAAGTTTTATAAACACATTAATCATTTCAACAAGTTTTTTTTTTCTCTCACAATGCCCCTATGAACTGAGGTACTTACACACAATAACCATGACTGATTCTTTTGAATGTAACATTCTCTGATTCAGTTATGAGCATTTATTGATTGAGCCACAGTTTTTTTTTATTGTAATAATTCGTGCTTTGTATATATACATTTTTGTTAGGTACAAATTGATAAAGACAAATGTGCACACATTTCTCATCTGACCCTTTCCCCAATTCCCATCCAACTCCCTCGCCCTCCCTCCCTCTCAAGTTCAATTCAGTGAGTGATCAGTTTCTAACAGTGTAATAGAAATGAAAAGAATTCCTGGTCTTTAACCTATATAAATATAATATGAATAGTATTATGTCCCAATGACCCAAGGGAAGTAAAATTTCAGGATCCAGGGATGGAGATGATAAAGGAAAAGATCAAGGATTAATCCACTCAGCTATTATATAATTGTCTATAAGGGCCAAACACTTTTGCTAACCACTAGGAGTAAAATGGCAAACAACTAGACAGCCCCTGTTCTGAGGGAGATCACAACCTAATGAGCAGGAGACAGGGAATGGGCAAGGATCTGTTGTCAGGATTGTTTGTCTGCCGGGGTGGAACCGATGGGAAAGCTTCCTAGAAAAATGTAAACTAGGCTCCTTCACCCCCTACAAGATGAGTAACAGGGCCAAGGGTGAAGGAGGAGGGAGAAGCATGGCTACCTTGGTTTCAAGTTCTGGGAATATCATGGCCTAGTCTCCAGAGAGAACTAGCAAAACCCAAGACCAGCGAGATAAGCACAGCCAAGTCACACAGGACTTTGTAAACCACACCAAGGAACCCGGATTTTTGTTCTGTTCAAAGAGCAAAGACAATGATTGTCTGAGAAATAGGAGTAAAGATGGTTGCCAACAGATACGCAGCATTTCTGTACTCTTGGAGAAGTTATTTAACTTCCGATGCCTCGGTTTCCAACCTGTAAGTGGGGATGTTAATAAGAGCTACCTCCTAGCATGCATGGAGAGAATCGACATAGAGTGTACACAGTGGCTAAGCATCCAGTAGTCAGAGCTATTATTTTTGTTATAATTTGATCACCTCCCTTATCCTATTCAATTGGTGTGATTTCCCATATTCTGTAGTTAAGAGAACTAAGAGTACCTAGGAGACTAGCATGACACCAGACATCAGGAGAATTCACTCATAGGAACCCCCTATTTAGCTTCATCTATAACCTGTCTGAAGAGGTGCCTTCCATGTATGCTTCAGATAGAACTGGAAGGCAGGACAACAGCTCAGCCTGGGTCAGAGGGTTGCCTGGGGAGGGGTAGGGGATAGGAAGTTGCTCCCTAGAGAGAGAGAAGGTACAGTCTTGGGATAAGGCTCCAGACAGACAGCTGGCTGTGAAGAGGAGGAACAACAGTAGAGATAGGAACAGAAGTAAGTCCCCAGGGTATCTAAAAAGATGCTGCTCAGATTCTGCTCAGTATCTAAATGACAATAAATGGCTCCATGAACTATTCATCCAATGCTCAGAAATTAAATAAAAATAGACCCTGAAGATGTTCAGGGGCTTTTGATCTGGTACCATGGCTACGAGGCAGCCCACAGGAGCAGGCTTGCACCGAGCTGAGCACCAGGTACCATGTATGAAAACAGATGAGTCACATCAGTAATGAGATGACAGCGGGGCTATCTTTGTCCATCGTTTCCCATGTGACGCCTGCTGAAGTGTCTTTACATTTATCAGGCTCGCCATTGCTTTTCTCCCAGAGCTCACAGATTCCAGGGGG
Organism: Graphiurus murinus; assembly: GCA_004027655.1. NCBI lineage: Eukaryota > Metazoa > Chordata > Mammalia > Rodentia > Gliridae > Graphiurus > Graphiurus murinus. Next base: position 92,442 of record PVLC010002072.1, read on the forward strand.
CAGACAAGAAGCCATGGAGAGCAAAGGCTCAGAACAGAGAGGCTGGGTTCAAGTCTTGGCTCAGCCCCCGGCATGTCCTGGGCCTACATCAACCCTCTCTCCCATAACAGCAGGAAATTATTGCTGAGAGTTTCTTGAATTGTACCTGCCACTCATGCCCCTGTGTCTTTGTCTGTGTTATCTTAAGGAATAGTGATGATCCACACTTCATGGGAAAAAATAATCTGAGGTTAAGGGACCTGGAATAAAAATCCCTAATTAGCAACTAATATAAATATCATATTAATGTGATTAAATTTTCCAGAACCAGTTTTTTAACCCGGGCCCATGAAATCTGTAGGGCGTTAGTTTTTCTTTTTTCTTTTTTTTTTTTGCTACTGAGGATTGACTATTAACTCAGAGGCATTCTACTTCTTAGCTACACTCCCACCTTATTTTATTTGTTTATTTCTTGAATTAGGGTATTGCCATGTTGTTGACGCTGGCCTTGAATCTGCAATCTTCCTGCCTCAGCCTCCCAAGTGCTAGGATTACCAGCATTAGAATAGATGGTCCCGGGCTGCCTGAGGAGGTGGTGACCAGTGTTGGGGAAAGGGAAGGTAGTGGAGAAAACTCAGGTAGTGGCCGGTGGTCTAGCCCAGTTGGAAGAGATGAACAGGCAGAACTTTTCAAAAGCTGCAGAATTCTAGGCCCTATTACCATCTTTGTCTCTCATGGGATCTAATGCAAAAGATCCAGCTTTCTAACATTTCCTGAGTCTCCTTTAGGTAATTTCCATGCCGGACAGCGAAGCAACATGGCCATGGAGTCCAGGTCTATTGCTGGTTGGTTCTACTCACCCAGAGTCTCTGATTTCCAGATCGGAGGAACTCAGAATCTCAGGAACTCACCCAGCCTCTGGATTTCCAGATTCATAAAATACAGAAGAATAATAACCAGGAGACCCTACTTTACCCCAAGTGGTCATGAACCTCAGACCAGTGGCCTGGACATGCCTGGGAGGTAGTTAGACAGTGCGGCCTCAGACCCCACCCTAAACCTGCCAGGTCAGATACTACATCTTATCAAGGTCTCAGCTGACCCTGGTGCACCTCCAGGTTGGAGCACTATTGGATTAGACCTCTTTCCTCTAACTGTAGGCCAGCTTCATCAAAATCATCTGAGGAGTTACCCTGAAGATTCCTGGCACCTACTTAATGAGTCCCTGGAGTCTGGACTTTTAGCATATTTCCAGCATTTCCAGGTGGTTCTTGGTGCATTCTTAAGAAAGGACACCACACCTAACTCACTAGGTATGGTTGTACCCAGAGGGTTTTAAGTAAATGTGATTAGTATTGAATCTCTCTGGTACAGGATTATGGTAAGGATTGACAGAGGAAATTGAGACAAAAGTTAGAAGTTTCTCATAAAAGCTGAGTGCACACACAAAGGACAGTTCTTTTCTGCCTTGATTTGAAACACAGTAAGGACCCCACCTGATGCAGTTGCAGGGATCTTTACAGCTGCAGCAAATCTGTCCCAGGATGATAACGGGGAGAGGAGGGAAAGACAACAAGAGTGAGTGAGGAAACAAGGTGAGAGAAAATGAGGTTTAAAGAAAGGAAGTGTGTGTGTGTGTGTGTGTGTGTGTGTGTGTGTGTGTGAGAGAGAGAGAGAGAGAGAGAGAGAGAGAGAGAGAGAGAGAGACAGAGAGAGAGACAGAGACAGAGACAGAGAAACAGAGTCAGAAGCAAAGCAAGGGATTTGGAGAGACCTGAAGGACTGAGCCACATTCAGACACTGTAGAATATACATTTACAGAAGGCCTCCTCTGTGCAAGGATATTTGCATATGAACTTGCCTCTCTTAGTGTATTCAGTGATAAATAAATAAGTTAATTAATTAATAGACTTTAAGCTGATCTGGGATGACTTCTGAGGAGCCACATCATAACAAAATTTATTATGTCCTTTGGTGCTAACCAGGAGCAATGCCATAGCAGACAGATTCCAAGTCTGGTGGGTTTGCACTGTATAGCTGGTGAGAAGCTAATTTCCTCAGGGTGAATGCCCAAGGTGGCAGCTGTCATAAGAAGCCTCACTCTGGGTGGCCTTTCGATTTTCAAGTACACCAGCAGAAAATACCTGCTAGTAGCCCTTCTCTCCTAAGGATTCTTCTGGAATACCTTGGGCTCCTTCTCTCCTGCAACTATCCCCCAGGCTGCATCACTTACTGCTTTCTCTGGCCTCCACACTTATTTTTGCAGACTCATTTGTTTGCACTAAACTTGTGAGAGTGGACCCTGGAGTGTAGAGATGGAAGAGAGCTTGTCACTTTGGTACCAGGGGACCAGTAGTGTCTAGTTCCAAAGAAGTCCTACGTGCTCCATGGAGGAGTAAAGAATGAATGAATGGAAGAACAATGTCCAACAGGATGGGGACAAAGTTCACTCTCAGAGGCAGATATTCATGTGGCACATCGTTCTCAGATTCTGTCTGCAGATCTGAAAGTCTCCTGTTCTGTCCCCATAACAGCAACCAGCTTCTTCCAAGGACAGAGAGCGGCCACAACTCCTGCTGAAAGAAAATATCTTTAATTCCCACCTGGGACTCCTAACTACCCCACTCACCGAGTTACAAAAGCATCCCTCAAAACACGAAGGAACAAGCAATATATCTTCTTCCATAAACAGGCATCTGAGAACAGAGGCCCACACAGGCCAGCCTCTACATTTTATCTTTCTAGAAAGAGTGTGGCTTGCTTGCGTTGTCTAACCCTTTAATTGGTGTTTACTTTCCATCGATGAATTCATGAGTTACTTGGGGCAAGTTGCTGAACATTACTGTGTGCCTTATATTTTCCATCTATAAAATGGAGATTAAAGTAGATTCTGTCTAGCATTATTGGAAGTATATGAATGTCCCTGCCCACTATTTGGCACAAAGTAAATGCTCAGGAAACCCAGTTTTGCCCCTATCACTTATCTATCACCTGGGGGGAGGGTTTGTCCATGATGTCCCTTCCTGCTATTCCCAGCCTGTCCTGTCTCCCCTTGCAAAGTTCTTAGTAACTTTTTGAGTCTCACATCAAAAGCCACCTACTTAAGCATTCAAGGGTGCCCTCTTTGTATGGTTAAATACCATCCTCACATCGCAGGGAGGAAACAACGCATCCTGTCTTCCCCAGGGCGAAGACATTGATCTGCAAAGAATCTGATCAGCGGCTCGCCTTGCCAGCGGGGCAGCATTTTGAAGTGGTTTTCCATGAGAGATCACGTTGTATTGATCCAGTGGAAGACCAGAGGCCCTGAATTTTAAAAAGTCAGTGTTGGGGTGAAGAGATTAAGGTGTTTCTTATTTTATCACTCCACAGGAGAAGCTGGCAGCCAGGGGAGCCCAGGGCAGTGGGAGTGTGGTAAAAATATGAGCTCTGTGGGCGGCCATGGAAGAAGCCCCTGTCTGGCGGATCAGGCTTCTTCTGGATTGTAGCTGGTGGATCCCTTTATTCCTGCTACAAAGACCACCTGATTCCATACAGTCCAGCAGAGGTCTATGATCAGCTCATAGCTCTGCCTTTTGCTCAAGGAGAAGTCACACAGAATGGAAAGCTGGTGCGCCCAGCACCTTTGATGTCTATTCAAATATTAATTGACTTTGTGCCTGTGCCATTCATAATGCTGTCCAGAAGAGAGGTTACACACAAACACTATGAAATATACTTCCTAGCTTTGAAAAGCTTATGGACTTGTTAGGCAATGATTAATTAGCAAAAGGCTAAGCGGAAATATAATGCCAAGGGCGGAGGCTTTGGCATAAGAACTACTGCACATGGGGTCTTCTGTCAGGTACTTTCTATGACCTTGGCGAGTCATTGAACTTTTCTGAGCCTTCATAATTTGGTCTTTAAGGTGGGGGACTACTTAAATATCACTGGGCTGAGCCAGGCGCACGCTTGTAATCCCAGCATTCGGGAGGCTGAGACCGGAGGATCCGGGTTCGCGGCCAGCCTCAGCTACCTAGTGAGGCACTCCGAAACTTAGTGAGACCCGGTTTCAAAATAAAGAATAAAAAATAGGGCTGGGGGTGTAGCTCAGAGGTAGAATGCCCCCGAGTTCAATCCTCAGTACCGCAAAAAATATATATATATATCACTGGGCTATTTCGTGGGGATTATAGATAGTAAATGTAAAGTGTTTGGCAAGTAGAAGGTATATAATATAAATCAGTTGTTATCATTGATGCCTTGTAGAGACCTTTCCTTGGGATTCTCCTATCTCTACTCCATTATCCCAGGAAAGGAGGAGATGCCAAATGAATTTTCTGTACATTTCACATATTCTAGTAGGAATTTTACATGGATATTATATCTTCTAACCCATCTAGCAATTCGATGAAGTAGAGATCACAACCTCGAATTATAGAGCGGGAAATGTCTATTTCTCGCCTCGAGTCACACAACTATTGACTATCCAGGCAGAAATTAATTAGTACCTGGATATAGTCCATTCTGGAAAAAAAATGTGTTCTTTCTACTGTTCCATGTAGGGAGAAATAAGGGAAGGTATACTTAAACCTTTGGGAGACAACATTGCATCCTGGCTAAACACCTACACGTCGATTCCGAGCTCCAAGACTTGCTACCTATGTGACTTCGAGGAGGTTCCTGAACCTTCCTGTGCATAAGTTTCCTTATTTGTAAAATGGAGATGAAAAGTTAACGCTTATGAGGTGACACTGTGTAGATGTGACATAAATGTTTGCTAATTAAAGAAATGGAAATATAGAGAAATGATTCACCGGGCACGATTTATTTTGTTCAGTAGCAGAACTATATCCACATCTCTAAGTCTTGAGTCTCATATAAATAGATGCTCAATAATAACTATGAACATATTGATTTAGAGAAGAAGGTGACTCAGTTTAAAGGGACAAGGCACACAGAGACCTGGAAGGAAGACCAGAGATTATTTCTCGTGGTAAAGGAGAAAAAAATTGAGAGTCAGGATTTTGAGTGATGCACCCAAGTCGTCTAGCTAGTAAAAGACAGAATTGCGATGACATGTCTGGAGGCCAGACTTGAAGGCTATTCTTCTTGCTTTGAACGTGGCAACCTTCCAGAACACTGAAGTAGTTAAAACATAGGAGTTCCTCCCCTGTCCCAAATCACCAATGAGGTCAAATGTGTTCAGGCCTGTGTGGGCTAATTTCAGCAATGACATCTTTCTAAAATGTAGCATTTGCATTTTTCACCTGGGAGGCTCCAGTTAATTATAGAAAGGGACAAAATTTTGGTTCATAGAGACCAGACATGCACCCGGAATTAGAATAGGGTGAATCACAGGTGATGGGGCATTGCACAAGTCCCTACAAAAAGAGATGGACCACACAGGGCAGAGCAAATGGGACCAAAGGAAATGTGGGAACCGTCGCTGAAAATAAGAGGAACTGCTGGCTTTGGAACTTGTTCCGATGTCTGCTTTATGGCTTTTGCTACAAATATCCCTGAATTTATTTACCTACCGCATATAATTCACAGAGGCTAATTAATCATATTGATATTATTATTTAGAGATATTTATTGTTTTTTTGTTCTTAAAGCACAAGAAGCCTGTTTCCAACATAGAGGGATACAAACTCTAACTGGAGCCTTAATTTGACATCTGCTCAATTAAAAATAATAATATAATAATAAATATAATTTTCTATTAAAATGTGCTTATTGTATACATATATATGCATATATACATAATTTTAAAATTTATTCAGAGTTCTTTTGTTTCTGGGTATGTTCTATACTCTTGAAAACTATATTCTCATTTGCTGCTCAATATCTAACTTTAGTAATACAGCATTTAGTAATACAGCATACTCAATCTTCCCTGTTGTAAATTGTGGTAGTTTCCAATTTTGAAGGGTAAATATCAGAGGGCTTATAGTTTCATGCTTTGAATTAATTGGCAGAAATTTTTCAACTAAAGTTATAAGGATCAGATATACTTTCAAGTTGCACATACTATGATTTTGTTAATTGGCAGTCACTGGTGAAGTACATTGTTAGATCAATTACATGAAACAAAAAAAATCATTAATAATTTTTCTGATACTAGCTCTTGAATCCAGGTATCAATACGCCCTGAAATTACAAAAAGCTCAAATAAAATAAAGTAAGGAGAAATGAAGGAGTGTGAACTTTGGGGCTGTAACATGTCAAGTGTGATGCAGGCTTGCCAGTCACTGTGCGAATTTTGGCGCTAGACTTCTGTTTCTACATCTTGGTTTCCCATCTGAAAACTGAGGATAATGTCACCTTACTTAAATGGAGGTCAGAGGAGTCAAGTAGAAAATGGACGTAAAGCACATGGCCTTGTAACTGACATATACTCCTCTTTCCTCTTACCCTGCTCGTGCAGACTCAAAACCACCTTTCTCCAGAAATGGATAGATAATTATAGTCCAAGCTGTTATTTATTAACCTCTGTTTTCTATATAATTATATCAAATCTCCTTTCTAATTGGCTTTTGTGAACACAATGTAAAATAACTAATTGCATCTCTCTCTCTCTCTCTCTCTCTCTCTCTCTCTCTCTCTCCTTTTCACTAATTCCATTTTTAATTCACCAACACCAAGACTCTGGCTTAACCAGTGTGACATAAGCTGTATTACAGAACAATTATCACTTCCAGTGTGTACAGACTCAGAGAACCAAAGCAGTCCAGCTATCCCGGACCACTCACAAAGTCTTTGATGGGCTGGAAGCAACCTGGTCTTCCAGTTCTCTCAGTTCATGCCATTCCTCTAGTTTGCCCAGTGATATATTCTACACACTGTCATGACTCCACACATAGTCAGTGGTCCTACATCAAACTTAATTTTCTGGACTTGTCTGCATATTCATATCCTCTGTTTACATGTGTGCTCTTCGAAGACAGACAGAGGCAGTTGCTTTAATGTAAGTCCCCAGAAGGGCCAAGTACAATGCCCTCTAGAGAATGACTATGAATTAATGCTCTTAGCTTGAGGTCCCACAGCTCTGGGACTCTTTTTGGAGTAATATTAAGCACTCTAGTCTTGCATATAGGTTTGCAACAGGTAAAAAACATTGCAAAGTCTTCTGAGAATTCTTTTATTCATACTTTGCATAAGATAGAAAACATGGCACTGAGCATGTAAAATGATAGTACGGGTAGTAATGGTTGTACACACCATTGGAAGAAGGATGCTAATGGGGTTTACGAGATACACACACCTGCCTCCCTGTGACACCGCTGCTGTGTATTTTCCAAAGCTCCTTGTTTCCTCAGAAAGTCAGTGAGCGCCCTCCTCGGACAGCATCCCAAGAGAAATAGGCTGTGATACTGTCTGACCCCTCCCCCCCATACACAAAGAGCCTGCTGGAATAAATATCACATTCTAAATTAATTTTTAAAACAGAACCATGTTTTGTTTGGGGCTTTCATAAAATTCCCAGTAGGTTTATGAAGTCGGGATTAATCATCAAGTCTTCCCCCAGAATTTTCTAATTAATTCCATAGGAGACCATGCTTTGATCAATTTACAGACTTGATTGTCTTTAGTTAATTAAGAAGTTGAAGGCATGGATTTTGTCATGACTAAAGGCAGCGCCAATTGACCTGGAGTGATGTTGGACGAGCTGCTATAGACCTAAAAAAATAAGGTCCTGACTGCAGCCCCTTTAGTAAATGGTGATCGATCCCAGAGATGGAGTGGCTAGGAAAAACAAGGGTTCTACTCTACTTTAAAGTAGGTCACAGGAAAAAGGAGACATTTCATTCTCATGCAAGAGAAGGGAACCAACACTGACTGAATATTTCCAAGTGTGGATAGTCTATAATCTGTATGGGTGAGGAGTAGGAGCTTTGCAATACGAATGATGTAGATTTGAATTGTTCTTTTGCTAGGATATAGCTGTGTGATATCGAGTAAGTTATTCCACCTCTCAGGAATAATATTCTGGTGGGTAAACTGCATATAATAAGATTTTGTAAGATATGAAATCATTTAACATAGTACCTGGCACATGTCTAGGAGTTCATAAATAATGAAATTATCATAACTATCATCAGCAGCATTATTAAGTGCTCTCACAATAATTGTTTATTTAATACTCCAAAAATTCCATCAGAAAATGGGGATGACTTTCTTCCCTTAGAAATGATGAAAATGTGCCTCTGCACAGCCAACAAGGTACAAATGTGGATTTCAAACCCCATGTCTTTCAGTTAGCAAATGCCCATCAAGCACATTAGTAATGTTTGTAAGCAGTACTAGTAAATAATTACTGAGTAGTATATAGGCTGATTTTAAGTCTCATACATAAATCTCCTGGTTTATGGAAATTAATATTTTTCTGTTATATTTGAAACAGAAACTTTGCTTTTCTTTACTTTTATTGGCACACTGTAATTATACAACATAGTGAGGTTCAAAGTTACACACATGCACACAACACGTGGTTAGTTCCCTTCTGCATCCCAGCCTACTCCCTTCTCCTTTCTTGCCATACCTGTTAGTGAGATTGGCAGTGACACCTTCATATGTGAATAAAACATTAAACTATCTCCTTCCTTCCTTCTCCTTTTTACTATCCCCATACCTCTCCCCCAATCTCCTTCTGCTCTTCTACTGGTCGACTCATTTACCTGAAGTCCCTTTTATTTCCTATTCTAACATTCCAATACGAGAGACAACAGAAACTTTGATTTTCTGAATCGGGCTTATCTCACTTAGCATCATGTTCTGTGATTCCATCCATTTTTTTCTGCAAATTACCTACTTTTGCTCTGTCTTATGGCTGAGTAAAATTCCATTGCGTGTATAAACCACGTTGTGTTTGTCATTCATCTTGATGGACATCTAGGTTGGTTCCATAATTTGGCTATTGTAAGTCATGCTTCTATAAACATGGATAGGCATGTAACACTATAGTATTCTAACTTGAGTACTTGTGGAAAGATCCTGAGGAGTCGTATAGCTGGGTCATAGAGTGATATGGTGGTTCCATCTCTAGTCTTACAAGAACTGTCCATTCTGATCTCCATAGTGGCTGTACTAATTTACAATACAAGCAAAGGTGATATTCATATTTCCCCACATCCTTGCTAGCATTTATCATTGTTTGTATTCTTGATGATTGGCATTCTAAGTGGAGTTAGACAGAATCTCAAAATCATTAGTAATCAGGGAAATGCAAATCAAAACTATACTGAGAAGTTTTGCTTTTAAATAAATATATTAATGTAAAAATAAGTTAATTTAAAGACTTATATTGTAAGGAAATAACTATATGGGTAGTACATGTGTCCTCATAATCTAATGCTGTCTAACAAAGTGCCCCCTCCCCATGTTAACCACTTGAAACAACAGACATATCATCTCAAGGTGTCTGTGGGCCAGGGATCCGGGTGGGCCCTGCTGGGCCTCCAGTTCAGTCTCTCAGAGGGCTGGAAAGATGCTGATGTGAGTGTCACGGGGAGCATCTGTTATTCTCTCAAGCTACCATTGGCTGGGCTCAGCTGCCAGTCTCTCTGACAGAGAGCTTTGCAAGTCTCAAGGTGTGGCAGAAGGCAGATGTTCTTGCCATGGGCACCTCTCCATAGGGCTGTTCATGATGTGGCAGCTTGTCCTATCCACCAGGGGTGAGTTCTTATGGCTTATATTTGAAATGCCCCCCATGGAAGATTATTTGTTACATAGTAGTGCCAGATTCAGAGTCTCTCTCTCTCTCTCTCTCTCTCTCTCTCTCTCTCTCTCTCTCTCTCTCTCCCTCCCTCTCTCTTTGGCCTCCTGTGGCCATTGATCTGAAGGCATCTTTTCCTCTTCTGTTACATCCAAACCATTCTATCTGGGAGCCAAATAATCATAGACTGACTTCTGAAATCATAAGTACCAAATAAATCTTTCCTTCTCTAAGTTGTACTTGTCAGGTACTTAGGTCTTAGTGACTAAAGAGTTGACCAATATGCAAGTTTTATAATCTAGCTCCATCCTCCCCGTGCCATGAAGGAAGGAGTGACTAAAGGTAGAACTCACAGTTGACATCTTAGAGGCTGGATACATGGGTACTACCAAAGTTATGAGATTTACATGCAAATTACTAGCACTTGGGAATACGTTTGCTAAACATACCATCTCCAAAAAAGAACATATGCCCATGAAATGAGTTCTGTCAGTCTTGCTTTGTTATTTGGAAAGCTAACTGTGTAGTGACTTCTAGTCTCACTCTCTTGTTTCTTCTTCTGCTTGACTTGACCTTCCCTGAAGAAACATATCCACACACATACACTCCATTCCAGGAGAGATATACTTCCCTGCACAATCTTTACATTCTTCTACCTCTCAGCCCCTGTGTTAGAAATTACTTATCCCTACCACTCTACTCCATTCCAATGTTTTCTGACTTTTGAAAGTCTGCATAGGCCCAAACGCTCATTTCAAATTCCATCTCCCTTATGGAACCATTCCCCAACCAGAAGGGAACTAATTGCTACTCCATGTTCCCAGAGCAGTTATTTTGGCTTTCTATAAATCTCATGTATTGAATATTTATTTAATTCTGTCTTGAAAGAGATGAGAAACTGAGAGCTCTAACACTTCCTAAGTTGGTATTTCCTGCACCACACATGGGAGAAGAACTGAGCATTGTTACTTGTATTGGCTTTGGGAAGGTCAAGTTTACAGAATGTACTGTCCAGTCCTCAAGAAGACCCCCAACTATGACATTCAGAAGACACTATAGTTTAGTGTGGTTCCCTCCTGCACAGAATGGAGGTGACCTATGTGACCAATATAATATAGAAGTAACAGTATGTGACTTCTGGACTAAATCACCTTTCAAATTGCTCACTCTGGGGAAAGTCAAGCAGTATTTTCACTAGAGAGGAGCTAAGGAGATCCCTCTAGGTGGGCAATGGAACCTCAATTTGGTCTTGTTGGGTTCCTGACCTACACCACTGAAAAGAATTCTGCAATGCATCAAAAGCAAGTCACAAAAAATAGCAAAGATATACTCATCCCATAGCCAGGGCATGGACACCCCTTATCTCGAAGGAAAGAGAAGAGAAGAAGAGAAGAGAAGAGAAGAGAAGAGAAGAGAAGAGAAGAGAAGAGAAGAGAAGAGGAGAGGAGAGGATGAGTGACATGTCCAGGGTTAAGCTCTCTGGTTTTATATATGATTTTCCTGGGAAGAAATGTACAGGTTCCCGGGATGCTTCTTTGAAAATCAAATCTCTTGACAATCATTTGACATCTGAGGTTCCAAGTATTTATTCTCGGTCAAGTAAGTCTAGCCATCAACCAGTCATGGCACATTGTGTAAGTCTTTGAATCTAGTGACTTTAAATTGATTACATTTTGTTCTAGTTGATCTGCTACAAGCATATACTGGGGATTTTATTCATCTAATTAAAGGGACAAGCATGACTGGTCATGCTCAGAGATTTCTGTTTCCACTTACCAAGGGTCTATTTTTCTCTCTCCCTAAGAATTCACTTAGCTTAGTTTGCCTTGAGGACACTCTCCAACCACTCTCTGGAGAAACTCACATGGTAAAATGCTGAAGCTGTCCCGTAGTAGCCAGCACCACCCTGCTTGGAAGATCCTCAGTCCCATTTATATCTTACCACAGTCCTGCCCAACATCTAACAAACTCACACACACAAAAAAATGGAGTGATGACCACTCCAAGCTCATCCTGAATTCCTGACCTACAGAAAGAGAGAAAGAAAATAAATGTATTCGTTTTTTATAATCCATGAAGTTTGGGAACAATCAGTCATGTACCAATAGATAACTAATTCATGAAATTAAAGAGATCATCCAAGGTCACAAGGTAAGTCATGGTGCTCCTTGGATCATTAAGAGAGAAAACTTGCTTCCTCTCCTTTCTCCAGTCACCATTTAGATACAAGACAGTTCATCCATATATCCAACCTTTGGCTGAAACTCATTCCCTCTTTGAACCATGGTGGGGACAGAGACTGGGTTGCCAGTTGAGGTTTGACACACAGAATACAAGGTTCTCGACTGCCTCTATTTCCACAGTCACCATGGGGAGCTCAGACTCTCTAGACTCTCTAGAAGAGAGTCAAACCCCTACACTAAATAGGTGACTTAGGTCCCAAGGATGAAATGGCTTTCATAACCTCACACAGCTGCGATTCATAGAATCCAATATAAACCACGGGACTTCTTATGCCTAGTGCAATTGTTTACAAAGAAAGGTCAAATGTTGACAAACCAATAACCTTCCAAAGACTCCCTTGATTTCTATCCTTTCTCTTGAGCCTCAGGTTTTGTAGTATCTTTGTTAAAGAAATATTGCAATTATTCATTAGTAACAGCCTATACTCTTTTGCCATCTGTAAGCTTAAGGTTTGTACTGGAAAGAATGGAAAGAGTTGATGGGCACGTGATTTGCTGCTTCAGGTACCCTCAAGGTACTTGAGTTCTAGGTGTGGAATATTATTAACCTTGAAACTATGACTTTTGCATTCTTTTGCATTTTCTACAACCTACTTCATGCTTTTGATCTTGTTTTTATTTTTATTTTTTCCTGAAACCCTTCTTTCCTTGTACACCTGCACATCATTCACCTCCCTTCTTCTCCCAACTTTCTAGACATTTCTCCTTTGTCCTGTGCGTTGGACTCACTTCTACCAGCCACCTAATTGTTAGAATGCTACAAGGATTTGTCCTTCACCCTTCTTTCTTCTCACTAATGCACAAAAAGTTTTCTTATTTGATCAAGAACACTTAAGCTTTCATCAAAAGAGAGAACAGGTGTCACTTTCTCTGGGGAATGTTTTCTACTACCTTCCTCGGAGGTAGTCCTTTTCCCTCTGCCATAGCTTCTTCTCACTTGCTTTCTTATACCAAGGCATTTATCACATTCAAAGTTATCTGCTCATGTGGCACGACTGTCTCCTCCACTAAAGTTTGAATTGCTTCATGCTAGGTCTTGGTCTTATTTATTTTGGCATCAACAATGCCCATCCCAGAACCTAGAATCTAGGGAGTATTTAGTAAGAACTTGATGAAATGGATCTGACTCTATCAGCAACGCGAAAACATCATGCAAATGTATTGTGTTGCAATCCTGTGAACACCATGTTTTTTGTTTTCTTGGCCCATTTTTATTTACCCAGATCACTAATCAAGAAGAACTAGTGCTCATGTGTATCCTAAGTTGCATCTGTTAAAAACACAGCAGACGTTTAATTAGGTCTAAAGCTGAATGGAGAAAGAAAATTCTACCTGAGTAATGGTCACTGGGGAAATCACGATTCATATCTCCTGGGAAGAGAGAAGAGAGAAAGAGGAATTTATAGCCCCTCAGTGACTCCTAAATACAGTCCAGGAAATTCTATTACTATAAATTGGTGGAGTATAGCATACTGATTGCTATGTATTTCCATCAACAGGTTGAGATAATTAGCATTGGACGACTTTAGTCTTCTCCAAGTATAACCCCCAGAACCCCAATGCTGCAAGATGTTCCTTGGGGGGATAAATAATTCTGTGGACAAATAGGTTTACAGAATGCAACAACTGATACTCTCCATGTTTCCATCTCAAAAGTCACATTTGCATGTTAAAGTCTTTGAGAAGTTTCATGGTATAGAGAAACATTTAAGTTTGTTTAACTTAGCATTTTTCAAACTTACAGGACTATAGCGTTCTGTTTTTCTCCCATAACTATGATCATGCCGTGGAACTCATTCTCTGTGGAAGATATTTTGGGGAATGCTAGCCTGGAAAAAGGGTGCCTTGAACTGATGAACATTGCACTTTTAGGACCAATGATTTGAGAGACGTCAGTGCAGCCCATAGCCTTCTCTCTTCAAGAAGACCCAAATGGATAAATTATCTTAACTTCTATAGTAGTATCCATAGTCATTGTTGCCTCTCTAGCAATAGTTGGATGGACAAGGAGAAAGAGTCAGCTGCTTTTTAAGATTTGCAAGTTTTAGACTGAGCTCAGATGGTTCATTGAGCTAGGGATATGGGAAGTCTTCTTGGTGGCAAAGGAAGGTGATCCTTGGAGAGAAATGGGGGAAGTAATTCAGCAGACATTCATCTTTCTTCTCAAGGAAGAAAGAACTCAAGATAACTTCTCCAGGAAGGGATTTTATCTTGTCATTTCAACCTCCATGAAGCTCCATCAAGCTTCCCATCATAGGATATTATAAAATACATTCATACCACCACCACCCCTACTAAGTTTCTTTTTGGCTTCAGTTTGTCTGGGCTGATTTTTGTCTGCCTTAGCCACAAAGTCTTAACTAATAGGTGGGATAAAAATATAGACATTTAAGTTCAAGAAGAATTTATTGCACATGTTGTACATGCGAAGCACCTTGTTAGGTGTTATGGTGATTAGAGATTGAGAAAGTATAAAATGGATCTCATCCTGAAAGAGTTCATTATTGGGGGATATAGTCACAGGAGCAGATTCAACTAGAATCTGACAACTTCTGAATAAACATGTTAAACAATATTTCTCTAACACATTATGGATATAGTTTTTTCGAAGCTCTTGATTCAGGCAATTTTCAAGAGTCCTGAAGCTTGAATTTCCCAGCTAAAAATGTACAATAAGTGTACATCTTTTGCTTGAAGCAAAAGGTATTGCTCATGCCAGGGTATCCAGGTGTGAAACAGGGTTGATTATGTTGTGGATGAAAAACATAGATGATGGTGCTTAGTAAGTAGGACAAGGTAACTGGCAGTAAGAGATGAAGCCCGAGAAGAAATCAACAGGGATAAGGTCAGGAGAGTCATTTAAGATGTTAGGATAGCACCATGCCAAATAAAAAGCAGTTTCCAAGCAGAAAAGCAGCACAGGCAGCTTCGTATATCAGAAAGAGGCTTTTGACAATTGTGTACAAGATGAACCTTAGTGCAGACGAGACAGAAGGAAGAGGTACCAGTTAATAGCAGAACAATAGAAATGGACTGGAAAGTTGGAAATTAACCATAACATATTAATAATTTAAAATGAATTCATAATAGCTTTGTGCAGTGGCTCATACCTGTAATTCCAGTACTTGAGAGGCTGAGACATGAGGATCCCAAGTTGGAAGCCAGCCTGTGCAACTTAGAAAGACCCTGATTCGAAATAAAAATAAAAAGGAATGGGGGTGTATCTCAGTAGTAGAGTGCCCTTATATTCCATTTAGTCCCCAGTAACGTGTACACACACATACACACACACACACACACACACACACACACACACACACATACACACATACACATACACACATACACACACAATTAATTAATAATAAAATGCTAAGAAGAAAAATGTCCTTAGAGATTTAACTGGCACTTAGATGTTAAGTCTCCCAAATCTCACATTTTTATTGCTTCTCAATGAGCTTTGTATTTCCCACCAGGCCTAAACCTCCAGCCTCCAAACACACCTGCCATGTAACCCTTCAGTAAGTCTAAATATTAACAGTATTGAGATAAGAGGTTTCGTGCTGATAAGTTAATCCTGTCAATACAACTTGGAGTCACAGGTGGAATGTTCCTGCAGGACAAAGGTTTCCCCCTTAGTCAGGTCCCAGAGTTTCTGTAGGGCTGGGTTCTTCCACAATTGGAAAGAGAGCGAATTGGATTAGATCAGTGTCTTAGAAAAGGAAAATGTCTATGGAAGTCCTGCATTTAAAACAGGTGGTAGTGGAACTGCTAGGTTGAGGAAGAGAGTAGAAAGCCCCAAAAGATGTTCCTCAGCCCCCAAAGGGGACTCAAGGGCCTGTACAGAATCCTGCACATTCTATGGAACATACTTTAACATTTAGAGCATCTCAGCAGTCCAATATAGTCTTTATGCTGCATCAGGGGCTTTGCTGTGTCTGCAGAACTGGTCTCCTATGGCCAGGGAATGTGATGTCATCAGGATCTTAGAACATAGGCGGGTCATTCCAATTCCGATTATACCTTCTTTTCCTCCGTAGCTTGGGAGAAGTACGGAGTATGATCACATTACAGTGAGGTCCCTGTGAATTAGTATTATTAAATAATTGCAAAGGTCCTAGCATGGAAAAGACATCTCACTGTAAATATGTCCTGGATTGAACCCTGACCTGTTAGAAACTCCTCAGCCTCAGTGAGTCCTTCTGTTCTTGAGTCAATAATGACAAAGTGGGCTTCTCCAAGTTTCTCATGAAAGTTCAAATGGCATGATTTTTTTTTTCAATACAGGAGATTGAACCTTGGGCTTCACACTTGCTAAGCAAGAAATCTACCACTAAGCTACATCTCCAACCTTTTACAAAACTATTTTTATTGAGGCATTGTAATTATATATTAGACTGAGGTTATATATACACAATTTTATTCAGCAATAAGAACAAAATATCATTTGCAAGGAAATTTTTTTTTTTTTGAGACAGGTTCTTGCTAAGTTGCCCAGACTGGCCTTGAACTTGCAATCCTCTTGCCTCAGCCTCCTGAGTCAGTAGAATCAATGGCATGTGCCTCCATACCTGCCTCAACGTGAGGTTTGTGCAGGGTTTTTTTTTTTTTGTCCTAAAAATTGTCCATGCTCACACATTCTATGATGCAATCAGAACACACAAAGGAAAATTTTATTAACAAAACAAGCAAACATCCGCACTACCTATTAAATTAACAATACAGCAAAATGATCAATGCCCAGCCATATGGCGAGGGGAATGGAACAAGGCATAATTGTATGAAAATTGCTGCAGAACTAGCTCTGGGCTGATAAACCCAGTCCAATCGCTGTTTCTTCTTGTGTCGGGAGGGAGTGCTTTCCGATTCTCAGAGTAACGCGCCACCACATTTTCTCTGTTGCATTTGATAAGGGGAAATTGGCACCGTGGGAGGGAACGGAGCTTTGTTCTGTCCCACAGTTCAGCCTCCAGTTGACTGGAAGAGTTGTACAAATCGTTTTCCCTTCATGTGGGGACACATCAAGACCCAACAAGCAAGGTAATATGGGCTACTCGCCAGGCAAGCAAATCTCTCAAAAGAGACAGCACCAAGCCCCCCAGCATAATGGAATTGGGAGAGTTTGCCAGCCCTGGAGAATAAAGAACTTTTTGAAGTGAATTGCTTAATATGGGGACCCAGCAGAGTCATTTAGTGAAATATTGCAAAGGACTGTCCAGCGGTGCAAGCTCCCAGCTCTCATGAGAAGAGTGCTCGCTGCACAATGCCCACAGAGTTTGTGACTGCTTCTCCTCTCTCCTATGCTCAGTACCTCTCAGGCAGTCTTTATTAGACTCATGACTTTAGTTAATCAAACTCCAAACCTCAGCATTGGAGATCAACTTAAAAATAAATGTAAACATTCTGTGTAAACTGAACAGGGAAGGAACTCAAGTTCCAGAGCAGCTGGGCTATATTTTAACACCTCCACCTCTGGACACTGGAGGGTCACCACCCATGGAGCAGGCTCAGGTTCATTCATGGCACAGACCTAGACCTCTGGAACTTGAACACCTTCCTCCTGTCCTTGCCTCCTGGAGCTAAGGCTATAGAGCTGGAAGGTCCTCTATGGCCATATAGCCCCGTGCTCATGCATCTTAGCAGAGAGAACTGAGACCCAGAAAGCACAGGTAATTCCTTAAGGAATCACCAGCAATGCTAAACAATGATACTGGGTTTTGATCTGTTGTTTTCCTATACTCCATCCAGCCTTACCTCATTTTCCACATAAAATGGTAGATTAAAAACTGTGCTAGAGAAAGGGTTCAGAGAACAGGAGGATGCTCCTTCCTCCCAAGCAACTCCAGAGGCGATTTACTCTTTCTGCCTTAATCTCTGCTGTTTCACGCTGGGGGTGAAGGAATGTACACAGTATTTATGTAAACGCTGCTGCGAACCAGATGTGTGAATCTTATTGGACCCAAGAGGTGAGTGTTATTGGCTCTGTTTTGCAGAAGAAACAACTGAAGAACAAAGGGTTGGGGAGATTTGCTCAAGATTCCTCAGCCAAATGTGTGCAGGGAAGGGGTAAAAGGCCATCTGTCTGAAAGCAGAGCTCAAGGTGTCACCATGGACTTGACCCAGATGAACACAGTCAACTGGAGACCACGCTTCCATGTTTGGGGGGAAGTTTTCTGTAAGCATGTTTTATTTCTAATGTATTTTTAATCGACATATAGTCCTTTTTCTTATTTATCAGGTACAGTGTGGCTGTCCTGAGCATGTAGGTAATGATTACATTGGGAAATTGGAATATCTATCATCTCAGACACATATCATTTCTTTCTGTTAGGAGCAATCAATATCCTCTTTACTAGCCAGTGTGAAATATTCAATTAAGCATTGTGATCCATAGTTATCCTATTGTGCTATAGAACATTAAAAGTTATTCCTCCTACCCAACTGCACCCCTGAAACCGTTAACCTTTACTTCTCCATCCTTCCTTCCTGTATACGTTCTTCAGCTTTGGGTAAACTGCTATTCTAGTCTCTTCTTTTTAAGATCCACTTTTCAGCTTCACATCTAAGCTAGAACATGTAGCATTTGTTTTTCTGTTCCTGACTTATTCCATTTAACATAATATCCTCCGGTTCCATCTATGTTGCTGCAAATGACAGAATTTTATTCATTTTTTATGGATAAATAATACTTTATAGTATATGCACACCATACTCCTCCATTTATCCATCCATGAACACCTAATGTTGATTCCGTATCTTTACTATTATTAAGAGTACTACAGCCGGGCGTGGTGGCGCACGCTTGTAATCCCAGCATTCGGGAGGCTGAGACTGGAGGATCCGGGTTCGCGGCCAGCCTCAGCTACCTAGTGAGGCACTCCGCAACTTAGTGAGACCCGGTTTCAAAATAAAGAATACAAAATAGGGCTGGGGGAGTAGCTCGGAGGTAGAATGCCCCTGAGTTCAATCCCCAGTACCTCAAAAAAAAAAAAAAAAAAAAAAAGAGTACTACAACAAACACAAGACTGCAGACATCTCCTTGTCATACTAATTTCATTTCTTTGAATATATACCCAGTGGTGAGATTGATGGATCGTATAGTAGTTTGTTTTATTTCTTGTTTTTTGAAGGCTCTCTATACTGTTTTCCATAATGGCTATACAAGTTTACATTCCTACCAACAGTGTGTGAGTGTTTCTCTTTCTCTGAATCTTCAGTGACAATGGTTATGGTTTTTTTTGTTTGTTTGTTTTTTGGTACTGGGGATTGAACCCAGGGACATTTTATTTTACCTCCAACATACACCCCCAGTCCTATTTTTTATTCTTTATTTTGAAACAGAGTCTTACTAAGTTGTGGAGTGTCTCACTAAGTAGCTGAGGCTGGCTACAAACCCGGATCTTCCTGTCTTAGCCTCCCAAGTACTGGGATTACAGGTGCGCTCCACCATGCCCAGTTTGTCAATGGTTAATTTTTATCCTTTTAGTAATAACAATTCAGCTGGGCTTGTTGGTGTATGCTTGTAATCCCAGCATTCGGGAGGCTGAGACTGGAGGATCCCGGTTTGTGGTCAGCCTCAGCTACCTAGTGAGGCACTCTGCAACTTAGGGAGACCCTATTTCAAAATAAAGAATAAAAAATAGGGCTAGGGGTATAGCTCAGAAGTAGAGTTCAATCCCCAGTACTGCAAATAATAATAATAATAATAATAATAATAATAATAATAATAATAATAATAATTAATAATAACAATTCTAACTGGAGTGAGATGATATTTCATTGTGATTTTGAATTGTAATTCCCTGATAGTCAGTAATGTTGAGCTCTTTTTTTAAAATTCATTTGTATATCATTTTTTGAGAAATGTCTATTCAGGTCATCTATTTTTAAATTGGATAATTTTTTCCTACTTGTTTTGGAATTTTTTGTCTTTGCTGTTAAACTTTTTAATTCCTTATATATTATGGTAATTCATCTCTCATCAAATTGGCAAGCATTGGCAAGCATTATCTGCAGGTTATCTCTTCACTCTGTTAATTGTTTCCTTTGCCATACAGAAGAAACAGATGATGATGATGATATAATCCTATTTGTTATTTTTTATTTTTGTTGCCTGCTATTGAGGTCATATAAAAAAAATCACTGAGACTATCCGGATATCCAGTTTCCCAGTACCAATTATTGATAAGATAGTCCTTTCTCCAATGTATGTTCTTGCTACTTTTGTTGAAAATTGGTTGGTGCAAATATGTGGATTTATGTTTGGGTTGTCTATTCTATTCCATAGGTCTATGTGTGTGTTTTTGTGCCAGTACTTTGTAGAATTATAGCTTTTGAATATGTTTTGAAGTGAGGTAATGAACTACTTCCAGCTTTATTATTTTTGCTTAAGATTATTTTGGCTGTTTAGGGGTACAAAATTTAGGAATTTTTTTTTTCCATTTCTGTGAATAGTTCTACTTGTATTTATGTAGGCATTGCCTTGATCCTGGAGATTACTATGGGTACAGTAGACATTTTAACATTAATTCTTCCAATCCATGGATGTAGGCTCTTTTCATTTGCGTGTGTGTCCTCTACAATATCTTTCCTTTATTCATTGTAATTTTAATTGCAGAGATACTTCTCTACTTTAGTTAAGTTTATTCATAGGGATTTTAGTTTGAAGTAGTATTGTTAATGACATAGTGTTGATTTTTTCCTCAGCAATTTTGTTATTGATATATAAGAAAGCAACCACCTCTTGTATTTTGACTTTTATTCTGCAATCTTACTGAATTTGTATATCAGTTCTAAAAGTTTTTTTGGAGGGTTATTTAGGCTTTTCTCTCTATAAAATCTTGTTGTCTGAAAACAGGCATAATCTAACTTTCTCCTTTCCTATTTGGATATCTAGAACATTGTATTCAAAGGTTGCTAACACAAACTTTAGTGTGAACCAAGCAGTTGTGATGGATCATTCTAAAGACCACCTCTGTTCAGTGACTCTCAGAGTCACAATAGCTGTCTTTGGTGGCAGTCTCTGCTTGGCTCACCCGGAACTGGGATGTCACAAGGGACAGGACAGAGCGGGTGATGTCAGAGCTCCACTGATTTCCTTTCACAAACCCCTTTATCATTTTCATGTCCATTAGTTTCCAGCAGTCTCTGCTCCTAACAGCAGCAAATGGAAGGCCACCCTCTGGCACTCAGGCCCTCATTGACTGTACGTAGAAGAGCACCAAGAGCCACAAGCCCTCCCTGGGTTTAACCAATGATGAGTGCAGGAATAAAGATACTCCAGCTCTCTTTCCGACACTCTGAGCGTGAGCTCCATTGTGGGATTTAGCCAAGGCCACCTCCCAAAGCCGATGTCTCATGCTTGATATGATCTACTCCCTTGATCTCCTTTCTTCACTCACCCCACTGCATTGTCATTTCAGAGCCTGATTCTAGAAGATCACCTTAAAATGCCAAAGCAGCTGGGTGTGGTGGAATATGCCTGTAATCCCAGTACTTGGGAGGCTGAGACAGGAGGATCACTATTTTGAGACCAGCCTCAGCAACTTAGTGAGGCTCTCAGCAATTTAATGAGACCCTGTTTTCAAGTAAAAATGTAAAATAGGGCTTGTTGCATAGCTCAGAGGTAGAACGTCACTGGGTTCAATCCCCAGTACCCTCCCCCCAACAAACACACACTAACAGCAGCCCAGCCTTTGTTTGATGCCATGATTGTTCAAAAGTTTTTACTTGCATTTATCAAAACAGGAACTCCTTATTACTCTAATTCAATAGGCCTATTCCACATCCTCCAGCAAGACAGAGCACAGACCCAGTCTCCCTGCACTTGCTGACTCTTGGGTGGTGGGTGGTTCCTGTAGGTGCTTGCGGATCTTCTGTACTGTACATCACAGAGGACTTGCATGAAAAGCTTAATTTCCCACTAAAAATAGAGACTGGTCATTGCCACTTCTTCATTTGTGATTTGGGGCAGAATGGGAGAAAAGGCAAAATAAATTCCTGCCACTTTAACAAAGATTTAGAACCTATGTGTGTCCCCTTCAAACATCACAGAAAAAGCACAGCCTGTCAATAACCAGTGCCGAGTATTGAGCTGTTACTGTAGTTTAGACAATGCACAGTTGTTTTACATATATTATCTCATTTTTTGCTTTTCCCAAAATCCTGCCAGGAGTTTTATTGTCATTATTTCTGCTTTACAGATGAGGAAACGAAGGTACAGAGAGGTTATGCCACTTAAGTTACGTTTTAGTCAGCATTCTTCCTGATGGATGTGACTTAAACACCTGACACAAAACTTAGAGGAAGAATAAGTTCATTTGCTCACAGTTCTGGAGATTTCAGTGCATATTAGATTGGCTTCCAAGCAGGAGCCGGGGCTGCAGGTCCTCAGGGCATCATGGTGGGAAGGGAAAAGAAAGAGAGAGAGAGGAAAGAGAAGGGAGAGAGAGAAAGGAGAGAAACAGGAAATATAGTTTGTGTCAGCTCAAGGCCACAGAGAGAGAAAAAGATACAGGAGCCCATATCAGGAAAACACTAACCCTGACCATGGCCCCAGGGACCCACCACCAGTTATTACTTCCTTTGAACAGGTTACATAGCTAAATACATGAACTTTAAGAGACATTTAAAATCCAAACCAGAACACCCTATGTTCAATAGAAAGTGAGGAGGCTGGGATTTGAAACCAGGCAGTTTGACACCATAGCCTACAGTTTGAACCATTGCAAAATGACTGTGAACGCTCTGTGCTAAGAGGAGTACATTATTTTAATGCACTGAATTTTCACACATATTTATTAAATAGAGCTTGAGAGTACAGTGCAGAGGTGCCATCAAAATATCACAGGAGATTCATGTTTTAGCTGCAGCATCAACCAATTTTCAGTTCCTCCCTCTAGAAGTGAATTACTTTGGTCAGTGGAATATTAAAAAAAAAAAAAAAAACAGAGGATTGAGAATGCTCTCATACAACTTGCTCTCCTATGCTTCTTTTAAGAACAGTGAAACTGTTAGGTAAAGAAACCTTTTCTCCCTTGCTGGAAGATGGGAGACTGCATGAAAAAGAGTCAAATCATCTCCAATGAGTTCCCCCTAGAGTGAAGAGTCCACAACATCTGAATCAGGTCATCCCAAACCAGAGTTACTCCCTCTCCTCCTCATTATTAACATTTTGGGCCAAATTGTAATTTGTTGTAGATGTTTCTCCTGTGTTTTGTATGATATGATTAGTACTATCCCTGACCTTCACTGACTAGATACTAATAGAATTCCCTAATTATGACAATCATGATTGTGTCTAAACATTGCCAAATGTCCCCTGGTGGGGGAGGGAGGGCTGTAAATTTTTCCCATTTGTGAACCTCTACTCTATATTATGAAGCCCTGGCTGATACACCCTGTGCCAGGAGGATCACTCAGCTGACTTCAATAACTCTAACAAAAGATATATGGTTGTTTTAAACTAATAGGTGTTGTGACTGTTTGTTTCTCACACCAAATGCTAACTGATACAGCCTCTGCAACAGTGACAATATGCATTTGCCACATCCTCTCCTCTTCCTGGATGTACAGAGAGCCTACGTTTTCTAGCCTTCTTTATTTTTAGGCGGAGTCTATGTAGTTAAGTGCTTGCTAACTAGAATGTGTCTTGGCAATTCAGAGTAGTAGATGTTCTTCATTCTCCCTATCCCTTATCTCTGCTCTTAGAAAAGAAGAACTGCAGTACCAGCAGTCCTAAAAGATAGCAGCCTGGATACCTGAGTCACCATTGAAGAAAGCTACCCAGGAGAGCTGCCTTATCAGCACTG
The DNA here is from genome assembly GCA_004027655.1 of Graphiurus murinus. Taxonomy (NCBI): domain Eukaryota; kingdom Metazoa; phylum Chordata; class Mammalia; order Rodentia; family Gliridae; genus Graphiurus; species Graphiurus murinus. The sequence continues at coordinate 116,171 of PVLC010002072.1, forward strand.
GACTATGATATATGTGAAAAATCAACCTTTGCCATCTTAAATTACTGAGATTTGGGGTTTACTTATTATTGCAGCAAAACCTGGTTCCTGGCTTCTTTCTTGACATATATTATATATTGAAAATGAGCTAAACATATTTAGCTTTTCCTTTGATATGAGGTATGGGAAAGTTTGAATTCGATTTGTCAGGAAATGAGCAGATATTCTTCAACAACTTAAACCCAACATGCCAACCACCAGAGTCCAAATTCCAGATCTCACTTGTAGTCACTCAACAATGTTTATTAAATGACTAGCAATTGCCAGCAGCCACACCAGGAGCAGAGCTGAGAAGATGAGGAAGGCATGGTTCCTGCCTCTGAAGAAATCATGGTCCACTGGAGGAAGAAACCACATTAAAAGAAAATTCTCAAAACAAGGCGACAACCACTTTGATGAGCCTGTAAATCATGTGCCTGGGGATCTTCAAAGAATCGGTGCTTAACTTCCTAGAGAAATCCAGAAAGGCTTTACAGGGGATGCGATATTATACTTGAGACTAAAAGGATAAAATAAAGATTTTTAAGAGGCAACAAAAGAAAGAGTGCATGAGGAGTATAACAAGAGAAGGGCATTCTGGGAAGGGGAAGAGCAACTACAAAATAATCAGGGATGTGAGAAAACTTTAGCTATGGCAGAGTATTGAGGAGAACTGACCTCGAAGTCCATGTTCTGCTCATTTATTGTCATGGTATGAATTAGCCCAAAAGATAATAGTTTAAAAAAAATTTAGTTTTCTCTCATGATTTTGTAGGTGAGGACTTTAGGCAGGGTCTATTTGCAGGATTCATTGGGTCCCCATGTTGTGGATGGATGTCATTCAGATGCATTTGGCTGGTAGGTGGATCAATCTGGAGGATGCAAAATGACGTTAGTCACATGTCTGTCACCTTGTTGAACATGGAAGGATGGGATCAACTACAACTGTTGATCTAAGCACCTATGTATACTATCTTGAGTATGGCAGATGATGGTCTCAAAATCATTGGACTTTTTATATGCTAGGGCTCTCAGAGAAAGTTCCAGAATGGAGAAAATAGAAAGTACCTGTGAGGCTGAAAGCTTAGACTCATCTTTACCAGATTCTGTGGTCAGAGGAATCACTGAGGCTGCCCAGATTTGAGAGGAAGTGCTCACCCCACTTCTCCAGTGGAGGAATAATGAGGAATTTGTAGTTGAGAACAGAGGTCTTAGTGTCATCAAGTTGACAGAGTTTTTTTCTCTACTTTAGTAGGATCATTATCAGTAGGATCATTAATTACCCAAGCTTTTTCCTGACCCTCTGAGATGAACACCCACTGTGAAGAAGACCTTTGGGAGATGGAGCTATTTTGGGGGAGGGACCTCAAAGATCAGTTAGATTTTAACAAGCCAGTTTTGTCAGGTGAGGCACCCAAACTGTTCAGAAGACAGGATATTTAGTGAGGGGGGAGTTGGAGAGCCACAAGCAGAGGTTAGGGTCTCCAGAAGAAAAGTGACTAAACACTAGATGAGAAGAGGTATTGAGTATGTTTGTCAGCTGAGGACCTGACTCTGGAAGGCATAGACAACAGCTGTGTGGGGTAATGCTGAGAATTTGACTTAAGAACAGGGCCAACTCTGGCCACTACCTTGTTCGATAAATAATGTATTAAGGAACCACACAGCACCCATTTGTTTACATTGTTTTTGACAGCGTTTGAACTGGATGGCAGAGTGGAGTAATTGCAGCACAGATCCTGTGGCCAGAAAAACCTGAAGTATTTACTGATCCTTTAGAGAAAATTTGTTGCCTCTTGCTTTTAAAGATCAGTCTGCTATCATGGTATCAATGGTCCTCTTAACTAATGACCTCTAACCTGTCCTGGGAGCAGAAGGAGCAGGGAGATAAGTCATGGGGCTGTTGCAACAATCTGAATGATATCAGAAACACAGATCATGGCGATAGAATCAGAAAGGACTGGAAAAGATAGGAGAAATAATAGAAGTGGGATTGGCATAATTCTGTGTCAGGTTGAGTGAAGGTTCGTGTGCTCCTATGAGTGTTGTGAACTTGAATGTGTGTGTGTGTGTGTGTGTGTGTGTGTGTGTGTGTGTGTGAACATTTGTAGGGGGAGGACTTGCCAGAGTAGCTGTCAGAGTCTGAGTTGTACAGTCCAGTGATCCCGATGCTTTAATGATAACAGAGGGGGCAGGGCTGCTGGAGGAGGGGCTGTTTGTAGAAGATAGTGGTGGGTTTGTTTCTCTTTCCTCTTAATTGGTATCATTATTGGGACATTAGCTAAGGCAGGTGCTATAATTATTTGTTCCTTCTGAGGCCAGAGAGAATAATGATGAAAGCAAATATTCAGCTTTATGACTTTCAAATGTTTAATTAATTTCACCAGTTTAACAACCACCTGATTGTCAAAGGAATTCTCTAGTATTTTTGCTTAAATTAGCTGAAATGTCAGAGCAGACCTCACTCTATCTTTCTTCTGGGTCCATGTGTTTCCTCTGCCCAAAGTCAGCTGGGAACCTCTCCACGTCCAATGTCACTGGGTAATGTCTATGAATTCCTCAGAATTGAGTTTAAAGATCACTTCCTCCAGGAAGCCTGTTTTGAATTCATGATTGTATTCGTTCCCACTGAATAACACCCTGTTGGCCCGCTGTTTCCTCTGCACCACCACTCACCTCCTTACAGCTCCGTGCCATCTCCATGGCCCCTCTACAGCATGAACTATTTATTAGAGAGATGGACACATGCTCATATATGATGCACCTTCTACATATAGTATCATGCTTATTATTGGTAGTACATATTTGATAATACAATAAATAACAAAATAGGGTTATATTAAGAAGATAGCACATCATGAATTAAATTAAGCATTTTACAAAAGTTATCTCAGTCTTCAAGTCAGCCCTCTACAGCATCCATTGTTATTGTGCCCATACTAGGGATAAGAGACTAAGGCTCCAAGAGGCTGAGAATTTTAATCTCTTACCCAAGATATCACAGTTGTTAAATGGGTTTAAACCCACGTGTTTGTAACTTCAGGTCTCTCATGGTTAGCCTTCACGATAATCTGTTCTTGGCTGGATCCATGGATACATGAAGGAAGGGAAGGAGGAAGGGAGAAAGTGAGAAGGATAAAGGAAGGAAGGGAGATGGGTAGAAGGATAAACTCTTTATTTTATAATAGAAAAAGTCCATAGTCTGTTATCTCCATGATGACAAACCTGTACTCAAGGAAAAACACAATTAACACTTACCTGGAATATTGTTGAAAATATTTTATGCATAGGAACTCAGTCCTTGCACAACGATCCATGAAGAGCCTTTACTTATAACTATGTTATATTATATATCCAGAATCTGACCACGACATACCTCTTCCTAGATATTGGCACCTGTCGTCTCTCACTTGGATCATGGGTGCAATCCTCCTGCCTCTGAGCTCATTCCTTTACCTACAGTCCATTTTCTACCTAAGAGCCACACATGCCTTTGAAAAATGTCATGTCATGTCAGTGACCCCTTCAAACCCTATCCCCCCAGTGGTTCCCTCTTGGAAGAAAATCCTGTTTTTACAGAAACACATGAGTGATGAGCTATCTTGTTCCTATCTGTCTTTGACTCTTTTTCTAAACATTCCCCCCCTTTTCTCTCAGCTCTAGAAAACACTGACTTCCCCTTCTCTCCTCAAGTATGCCCGGCACATTTCTGCGCACTGGCTATTCTCTGTGCCTAGAATGCTGTTCCCGAAAATACCTACATGACTTACTTCCCAGCCCCCATAGGTCTCTGCTCAAACATTACTCTTCCAGGGTGAGGCCTTCCCTAGACAATTACTATAAAACTTCAACACTCCTTTCTTTCTAACCCTATATTTCCAATCATATTCCCTGCTTTGTTTCCCTTATAATACTAATAACCATGCAATATACAATAGAGTTTGCATATGAACTTCTTCATTTTCCACCATTCCTTCAATGACCAACAGGTAAAGTTCTGGAATATGGAAATAATTGTCTCTTTTGCTCTCTCCTATGTTTTTTGCATGCGGAATATAGTAGGGAGAGCATACATATTTCTAGGATGCAAAAATAAATCAATCTCCATTTTATAGATGAGAACAATGAGAAACATAATTTAATACCTTGCTCAAAGTTACACAGCAAACAACTAGTAGGCTACATGTTCAAAGACAGCCAGGCACCAAGATCCGGATCTGAGCATGTACACACGCTCCTCTACTACCTTCCAATAAAATAATGGCTTTGTGGATCATAGGTCTTTCAATTAGACAGCCCAGGTCTGATCTATCATCAATATCGCTGTGACTTAGCTATCCAATGTTATAAGGATATCAAGTTGGTTGCAATGGCAGGACATCTTAAAAACACAGGCAAAGCAATGTGCAGTCTCTGACACACCATAGCTCTCTCATGACTGATGTATAGGGTTTTGCATTATTGTCATAGTAATTATGATTACTGCAATGGATACATTGCTATTGTCTGTCACCTGGATTGAAATGCAGGGGTCTTGGGTACGCCCACTGCCCAGGCTTTGTTGTTCTACTTACAAAGGCAAAGATTGGCTTCTGCATAGACTGCTGATCTCTCATCCTGATTCTTCTCATTTTCTGTCCCTGTCCCCGACTTAGAAAGGCAGGTCGATAGGAATGTGGCGTTGAGGAGCGGAGTTGTTTTGACTCTGACTTCAAAGCTTTTGGAAGAGCCACATGGCTTCCCAGGGATGAGATTCTCATTCAGCCACTTTTCTAGTGGTGACTGAGACCTCTCATGATATCACTTGCCATCTTCTCTTGAAGAGCTTATTGGATGTCACTGTATCGACTACTGACTGTGGGAAGAATTTAAGTATATCACCCAACTGGGTAGAAGATTGATTCATGGTTAGCTAAATTTCTCAGAAAGTAAAACTTGGTACTAAACTATCTCTAGAAATTTCTTAATTTCTGTGATCTATTTTTTTTAATCAGAGGGCTGGGTGTCAAAACAAAATTTCAGAGTAATGCATCCAAATGAGGGAAATGAAATAAAATAAGCAAATGAGTACCTTTGTTATAAGCAGACACTTCCTGGAAAATCAGTAGCAAGGAGAGATAATTACATAGACATGGTGACGTCCATCCACATCCTGTTTAGGAGGAAATGCTCTCTGATAAAGGGGCTGGAACCACAAACATCACCCTGGACCAGTCACAACTACTGAGGCTGTGCATACCTTTGACAATGATGTGCATGGAATTCCATCCATGGAAATAGAGTCTCGGGAGTTTTGAACTCCCCCAAAATAAGCAAGGACTATGAATTTGGCAAAATGATTGCTTTTGGTTTTGTGAGGGTTATTTTCCCTCTTATTGGTTGGCTGAGGGTGGTGAGTTCAGGAATAATAGTATCAGCCCCTCTCCTAAGGATGTGGGATCATGCCCAGCCATACTCCCACCCATTCAAAACAGTATGAAGAGCCCGACCTACCTGAAGTTATGAAGAACTCTTTCCTTTTGATGAGGCCTGGAAAAGAGCTAGAGTCTTTCTGCCTCTGGTGCAGGAGTAACAGAACTCAGAGGGCCCCTGTGGGCGTCACGCCGCAGACCCCCATGTGCTCGCCTTCAATCATGGCTGGGCTGCCTTAGGTGAGTCATTGCCTCTTGGTCTCTACCTCATTTACTTTGAGCTAGATATGTGCTAAATACTTCATACTCAATTAACTCTTCCATTTACCACCTACTCCTAGCAAGGAGGGGCTGTTATCTTCACTTGGAACAGGAGGAAATTGAAATACCAAGAGTTGAAGCACTGTCTCAGGTTCATCCACTTTATAAGTGGTTGAGTTAGAATATGAACCCAGAAAATGAAAGGTCAAAGCTAGAGAGAAATAGGGAAACAAATGAGGAGAGAGATCAATGAAAGAGTGAAAGGAGATCTGGTGAGGAAGATGAGGAGGGGGAGAAGGAGATTTGATAAATTAAGTAGTTCAAATAATGCCATGTACATTTATGAAGTTATCAATACCAATCTCAATAATGTGTCCTGGGAGGGGGAGGAAGCAAGGCAGGACCTGGATGGAAACACACCAAGTGCTGTTTCTACCACTGTGAACCTTGTTATAATGTATAATTACAATGCACCAATAAAAGTATATTAACAAAAGAACCCCTGAGCCCAGGGTACTCTGACTCCAAAGCTATCATTTTAGTCTTTTGTCTCTATGTTTCTCCCTTGGGTCTGATACTCAATCTTTAAGCTCTGACTAATGATTGTCCCTACCCTACTTAGAAAAGTAGGCCAAAAGAAATGTGGCATTCAAGGATGAAATTGTCTAACTTCAGGGTTAGATCCTATAATCCAGATCCTACCCAGATCCTAAACTCTTTTTCTCTAGGGCTAGCTTTTGATCTATAGAACTATAGAACAATTGGTTGATCTTATTTGATCTGAAATGTAGGCATACTTTAGATCTTGTGTTTGCTTCCTAGAAGTATCATGACAAAGTACCACACACTGAGGGCTTAAGAAACAGATTTTCTCATATTAGGGAGAGCATTTGATTTTTAACTTTTAGTGACTGACTTATCTCACTTAACATAATGTTTTCCAGTTCCCTCCATTTCCTTGCAAATAACATAATTTTGTTCTTCTTTATGGCTGAGTAAAATTCCATTGTGTACATATCCCATAGTTTTGTAATCCATTCATCTGTTGTTGGACATCTTGGCTGGTTCCATA